>QFDD01001153.1:0-32966 GCA_006871305.1 Vachellia collinsii
TAATTTTTAGCTTTGCTAATACTCTCCTTACTCATATTCCTTTACAAAAGCCAAGAGCTAAAGCTGGCTTCTACACTGCGTCCGGCCACTACTGCCTGCTTCTTACTGTGCCAAGTGACTGGATTTACACACACAGATGTACAGTACCCAGTGGTTGATCTTCTATCTGTTACAAAAATTAGCCCAATCTGCACCAGTAAGATTTTCGTGTCTTAAAGAATAATCCTTTTCTTGGTGTCCTTTTCAAATACTTAAGTATCCTTATCATTACACTCGTTGTTTTTGGTGATTCTGCACAAATTGGCTTACCACACTAACTGGAAAACTAAAGTCTGGCCTTGTATGTGGAAGATACATAGAAGCTTTCCCATATGTTGGTATCTCTTGGATCCATGGGTGTCCCTTCTTTTCTGAATTCTTGTTTGTAGGTGGACTCCGTTGCTGTCTCTATTGGCTTAGCCCCAAGCATTCCTGTTTCCTTTACAAGTCTAGAGTTTATTTCCTTTGTGACACTGATGCCATTTCTTTTGTGTTTTTTTTTCTTTCTTGGTGAATGACACTAATGCCATTTCTATTTCTTGCAACTTCCATTCCAAGGAAGTGTCAAAGATTGCCATGGTCTGTTGCTTCAAATTCTTGTGCCAAGGACTTCAAGTCTTGAATTCTCTCTTGATCATCACTTTTAATGACAATATCATCTACATAAATGGCCAAGATAGTGAGATTTTTCCACTAGTTGCATATCTCATAATCATATATGATTAGCATGATCTTTAGAACTCTAGAAAACCTTCGAAAGCCCTACGTTTTAAACCATATAATGATGATTTTTTTAGTTTGCACACTCTAGACGGGGTATTTGCATTCCTTGTTCCTGGAGGTAATTCCATATAGGTGTCCTCCTCTAAGTCCTTATTTAGGAATGCCTTTTAATATCAAGTTGGTGCAATGGCCAATCAAAGTTTGCCGCTAGGGATAGGAGAATGTTAATGGCATTAAATTTGGCTACTGGGGCAAATGTCTCTTGATAATCATCCCCGTACATTTGTGTAAGTCCTCTAGCTATTAATCTAGCCTTTTATTTATTAAGATTGCCCAGGATTGTATTTCTTGGTAAATACCCACTTACAGACAACTTTTGACATTTCTTGAGGTAGACTACTCACCTCCCAAGTCTGATTCTTTTCTAGGGCTGTCAGCTCTTCATTTTTGGATTCTCTCCACTCCGAATCCTTTATGGCTTCATTGAAATTTTTAGGCAGTTTTTCATTCTCCAACTGTGTAGTGAAAGCCTGCAATCGCGGAGATAATTTTGCATAGGGTATAAATCCTTGAATTGGATGCTTAGTGTGGGTTCTTACCGCTTTCCTCTTGGCTATTATTGGCCACCCCAACTCCTTTAGATTTGCAAGAACATGAGTAAGAACAGTATTTGCTTGTGCAAAAGTTATTCTCAGTAATTTTACAAAAAAGGAATTGGATGGAGCATGTTTCTCCAATATATCTTCCACAGACCAGCAATTCCTCATTGCTCAATGAACCTTGTTCAGTCTCAGCGGTGCCAAAGATCAACCCTTTAACTTATGTTTTTGGCCTCTATTTTAGATTTGAGGGCTTACCATGCAACTTTCAGTAGATTTCTTTGGTGTGGTCACTTTTATTGCAGTGGTCACACTACTGATTTTTTTCCCTTCACATCATCTTGGGTTCCTTAGGCAAGTGCAGAAAATTCATGATACATAGATGATGAAGAATAGATAGAAGAGATTTGTGTCATTAAGACCAAGAAGAAACTCATAGCACCTTTTGTCGATCCACAATCTTTTTGTAATGCAGTTCATGTTAACAATAAAGAGGAAAATAGTCCAGAATTCATTCAAAAGAATGTAAAATGCGTATAGCGTACATCATATATCCTCTTCCTAGCCACATCATGTATTATCTTCTCTCTCTAGTAACTAACTTTAGAAACAGAATTACCAACCTGCCCTTTTCTAGAACTATTGGCATAACGATAATAATAACGTGGATCAATACTCCTCCCCTTAAAAAGAATCCTTGTCCACAAGTGTGGTATAAGTAGGCAGTGCATTAGCATGGAATTGAGGAAATTGTTGCTGAATCACGGACAAGTCTTCCCATGTGGCATCTTCATCTTGAGAAAAATTCCAGTGCACCAACACCTGAGTTACTGGTAAGTTATGGCATTTAACAATTTTACCCTAAAATTGCCTCTAGTTCCAATATAACTGCCCCTGATTATCAATAGATAGCAAAGAAGAAGCCACCACAGCAGCTGGTCCCACATGTTTCTTTAGGAGTGAACACGAAAAATTTGGTGAACTCTAGTTTCAGGAGGTAGAGCCAGTTCATAAGCTACAGTTCCAATTTTTTTGAGAATCTGGAAAGGATCAAAGCACCTAGCAGCAAGCTTATGAAGGGAAGAATTATTGATCAGATTTCTTCTAAAAGGGTGGAGTTTGAGATAAACCATGTCACCAATCTCAAAATGATGTTTGGTCCTCTGCTTGTTTGGTTGTTCGATCATTCAGTGTTGAGCGTTAAGCAATTGTCGTTTCAAAACCTGTAGATCGATCAACTAGATCATTAGAGGAGCCTCCAGCTATATAAGGTAAATGTGCCGGTGGTGAAACGCCATAAACAGCCTCAAAAAGCAACATCCCAATGGCTGAATGGTCTGAAGTATTATACCAAAGTTCAGCTAGAGGTAGCCACTTAACCCTTTGTTTAGGAAAATCCCTAGTCATACAATGGAGATAGCACTCCAAGTAGCGATGTAGAACATCCGTTTGGCCATCTGTATGAGGATGATGAGCTGAAGAATAATGCAAATTGACTCCATTTAAATGGAATAATTCCTTCCAAAATTTTCCACAAAAAATAGGGTCTCAATCAGTCACAATGGACTTAGGAAAATCATTTAACTTGACCACATGATTCAGAAAAATCTGAGCCACTTCAACTGCTGTAAAAAGATGCTTCAATGCAAAAAAAAATTTGCAGCTTTAGACAATCTGTCTACCACAACTAAAATGTCAGTCTTATTGTAAGATTTAGGAAGGCCACTGATAAATTCCGTGGACAATTCAGATCAGACATGTTTGGGTATAGGTTTGAAGGAGTGTTGATGAGGCAACTATTTCTGGGTTGAACCTCTAGCAAACAAAACATGCTCGGACAAAAATCGTTAGATCTTTTTTCATACCTTTCCAATAGAAAAAAGAGGAGAGATGTTTGAAAGTGGCTTGTATACCTGAATGGCCTCCAATACCATCATCATGAAAATAATTAAACAAATCATTTCTACGACCACGGTTAGCACCCGCTGCCATCTTCCCATTGCGTTTCAGTAATTGCCATTGCCTTGTATACTTAGAATGAGAGGAGGGATCAAGCTTGAGCTCCTTAATTAACTTCTGTAAGTACTCATCAGACAATCAAGAGTCATGTACGTTCTCGTAAAGAGGAGAAACTGGGATAGATAATGCAAGGCAGGACCCTCAGCTCCACAAGACAACACATCTGCGGCTGTATTATCACTCATTTGGATAAATGATCTCATAATATAAGCCTAAAGTTTATGGAGCCATTTAAATTGTTGCTGATTCAAATCTCGCTGCTACAAAAATGCTTCAATGGTAAATGGTTAGTTTTGATGATAAATTTACGGCCACATAGGCAGGATCTCCACTGTTTTGATGATAATTTTTTGCTGCATCAGACCAAGAAAATTGCACATCCTTCTTCAATTACTGAGGGGCCTACTAATAGTCCCATAGTGACCAATGAAATGTCTATAATACCTCGTGAGGCCTAGAAAACCTCATAATTCCCTAATAGACTTAGGTTTAGGCCAGGAATTAATAGCCTCTAGTTTCTTAGGATCAGCTTGATCCCCTTTGGCTGAAATGATATGTCCCAAATAATAAATTTGAGTGGCAGCAAAGATACATTTTAGAGCCTTGGCAAATAATTGGTGCTCCATCAAGGTGGGCAACACTTTATCCAAATGCTTTAAGTGTGAAACCCAATCCTTGCTATGCACAAGGATGTCATCAAAGAAAACCAAGATGAACTTTGTCAAAAATGCCTTAAAAAATGAATTTTTGATACAACCTAGAAGCTTCAGAGTATAAGTGGCTAATTGACCTTCAACAACATTAATAGTACCCACTACATTGATTGGTAGATCCTCTCAAGCACCCTCAAAATTTTCTTCATTAGTATCAGTGACTAACATGAAGAGATAGGACTCTTTGCAATGATAACTGCTTGTGTATTTCTCAACACACTAGTGGCAAAATCCCTTATGGTGACGTTCTTCCATGTCTTTCATGGAGATATGGCAATAGGGTTTTGAAGAACACATGGAGAATGGTGAGGAAACGGAGACAGAGGTCGAGCTTTGTTTTGCAAAGGACAAGGGCTCTTGAGAGGTGGGCTTTGATTAGGTAGAAGCAGGTGACATTGGGCTCAACAGAAGGCTCAACTAGTTGCTGGAATGGAACCCACTCGCCGAAGATGAACTACCTTTGCAACTAAATGGTGTTGTAGTTGGAGCGTATTCATGTAGCACAATAATTGTAACCTCCTGCATTCTCCTACAACACATAGCACTGGATAAGGAAGAAGCATTGAAGTTAAGAACAAAACTATATCTGAATGCAGCCCACCAATGTATAGGTTGATCGCAACCTCTTCTAGAATGTCAACCTTAGAGAGTAATTTATCAAACTTCTGCTCATAGTCAAATACAAAACCACCCCCTTGTTGCAGCTTCTTAATCGCGATTGTAGGATGTTCTTCACGTATCTCAACAAATTTCCTTTCCATGTGCTTGAAATGCTCGACCTAGGTAATATCAGCGAAAGATCAATGGTGCATAAATGTTTGATGCCATCGCAATGCGTGACCCTCCAAATGAATACTGTGAAGATGAATTTACTGTTTTGGGGGAGCGCTATTGACCTCAAAAAATCGCTTGTAATGATAGGCCCATCCATGGAAATCCAGCCCATCAAATTTAGGGAACTCAACTACACTCTGTTTTGTGAGAATTTGTATGGCTGCAAAGGTTGGAGAATCTCATTTAAACAACCAAAAGGAGGTACACGGTTAGGAGAAAAGGAAGTAGATCCGCCTTTACTAGAAACAGTGGGTCACAGTGTCTATCGCAAGGGAAGAGAGCTTAGCAGAAATGTCTTTGAGGTAGTCATCAAACTGGCCAGTGGAGAGCTTGAGATCATTAATAGCTTAACCTTGTTGATCCAAGTGAGAAGTAACAGACTCAAGGGTTGCTCTTTGGATCCCCAATTGGTTTTGCAGATCATCCAGTTTATCAGTGGATCTCGTTCCTTGAGGCATGACTGGAGAGGAGGCTCCGGTACCTCAATGTTAACAATGAAGAGGAAAAAAGTCCAGAATTCATTCAACAGAACGTAAAATGCGCATAGAGTACATCATATATCCTCTACGTAGCCATTTCATGTATTATCTTCTCTCTCTAGTGACTAACTTTAGAAACAGAATTGCTAACCTGCCCTTTTCTAGAACTATTGGCAGAACGATAATAATAACGTATATCAATTCATCTTTATGGTAATAGTATTCATGAGTCGCATGAGTCAATTTGTTCTCAAAGCCTCATTAAAGCACTATAGTATTGGGTCACAAACTACTCCCCCAGAAGTAGTCTGTAAAGCAAACGTTTAACTTGAACAATGGAAGTTGTGTTCTTGTTGACAGGATAGGTAGTTTTGGCTGAGTCCTAAATTTCTGTCTATGGTGGCGAGTAAATAATTCTCACTTATCCGCACTGTCATAGAATTGACAGGACATGCCATGACCATGTTCTCTACACACCAAGTTGCTGCGATTCAGATGATGTGCTATCAGGACTTGTAAAAAGGAATCCAGCAGGTCACCGCAATGTGTGATGAGGAGTTCGCACCATACCCTCCTCGTGATGTAAGCCTAGTCCTTTTGAGCCCTCACTGTGCGATGGCGTTTTGGTGCCATCACCATAGACAGTGAGCATGTAGTTGTTGCATTTTCCTTGAATGACATGAGCCTGAGGGGATGGCTCTGATATCATCAAATATTTTGTTCAACAAAGTTCTGATTTTTATTCATAAGAATTGAATACATATAAAGGAGAAGGAGAGAATAAATCTGATCAAATCATATAAATCTAAATCCCTCTTGTAATCATGAATAATAAAAATGAAGATTGTATCACAAAAAAAAAAAAAAAAAGATCTTAAAAAAATCTGAATAACAACAGAGCATACAAGAAAAACTAGGTTTAATCACTGTGTTGGACCTATTAGCAACGGTAGGCCCACTTCCAATAAAAATCATTGAAATTAATATTTTTCGTTACCTTTAATTGAACTCTTCTTGTGAAAAATAACCCTGAATATTCAGAAATGAGCTCATGCCAATCTTAGATCCAATCATGCGACATCTTGTTTGTGTATAAATTTTGTGATGACAACTGGTGCATGTATTATTTTTAGCCCTTAAATTGAACTAATTTTAGGAGGATTATTACCAGGATTGAAAAGATAATGCAGTCTAGGCTTGTTTAGGCTCAATTATTTATGGCAGGCTTATCAGTGATAGGAATCTGATATATGTTGCTCTGACTTTGTTTCTTTCCAGGTTTATTCATACTACAAATCTCTTCCCATGCCAATCACTTCACACAAGTTTGGGTCCTTGGATCCTATATCTGGGAGAGAGACTGGTGATGACAACGGTCAGTTTGTTTCTAGTGTGTGTTGGAGGGGCTGTTCAGACATGGTTGTTGCTGCCAATTCAAGCGGTTGTATAAAAGTATTGCAGATGGTTTAAGGTAGTCATAGATGAAGGCTGACTTCCAACTGAAGTTTCCTTCCCTTCCCTTCTGCCCTTGCCACTTAGGCCAATATGGCCAATTAGCCCGGAGTGTATTAAGATTGTATCGAGTATTGACATTGAGCTCTGGCTAAGTTTTAATGTTGAAAGGTTTGAGTTTCGACCATGAAAGATTAGAGATGGAGGAAGAGATCGCAAACCGAATCCAGATCTTCTAATTTGAACATTGGATGCAACATGAGAAAGCTGTGTCTTAGAATCAGAAGTTTATGGTGTTCTTTTCAGAGAAGGGCTGCTGTAATATGCAATATCTGGAGAATCATTCTTAGAACAGGGAAGCCGATTCAGGAAAAGAAGGATTCTGACTGCGATATGAAGGTGGGTGGTTCTTAGTTGCCTTCAAGTACGAAGAATCCTACCAGAAGAATTTGCTCACTATGTATGAAGTGTTTGTCTGAGCCAACAGAAAGTAGTATTGCAGTCCTTTTCAGGGTTTTTATTCATGAAGGACGGGCAATTTTAGACTTGTAGTGAAGGTGTTTGGTCATCACCGCAAAGTGGGACCATTATCACTAAAAAGGAAAAAGCTTCTAGAAAGTTGACATCATACGCAATATTTGTATATAGTACGCTAGCATGACAGTAGCCATTGATAATGTTTTATATTGGATGCTTATAAATGATGCATATTGGTGCCATTGTATTAAGCATTTTCAATTTCCGGTCCAACTTAAGGCCAAAATTTAAGATGGTTCAAGAAGTTAATGCAATATAGGAAGTGAATCAGTGTTTAATTGAAAAAAGAAATGTTCAGCTGTGCTATATGGATTATTCAGATCTTAATTATTTAATTTTTAGTCAAAATAAAATATAAATCAAAATGCAAATTTCTTGAATGAAATTTAGGTTCCTAAGGTAGAGTGTAGCAATTGACAATTTTAAATGTGGAAGGTACGGCTTGTTTATTGTTTGAATTGTAATTATAAATATGTTTGAATCCTCGTGTTGGTTTTCCAAGACTCTTGCAAATATTCTACACCTCACCACTTTCAAAATTTCTCTATCAAATCCAATTGTCAACGCAATGAACAAATCACTGTTATAACATCTAACTAAATGTGTTGGAAGGATGCGATTGAAAGGAAGAAAAGCAATCATTGGTATGATGAAGGACAAAATGGCTTGGATGCTGAAGTCATCAAACTTTGAGCTCGTAGATATCCCAAATAATTATTTTATCTTTTGATTTGATGATAAGGAGTTGATTGACAGACTCATGTTGATGGCCTCTACTAGTTCAAAGGTGGAATCAAAATTTTAATCCATATTTCTTGAAAGTCTAGAAGGTAGCCATTAGTATTGGATAAGAGAGACAAAGAAGGCAAAAGGAGAAAGGGGAAAAACTCTCTCGTCTTGAGAGCAACTTCAGGTTATTCCCGCTACTCTTTAGAACAATTCTTCATCCAGCTTGGATGATCAGTTCTGTTACTGTGAAATAGTTTTATTGTGTTAATAGAAGGTTAGAGGCATCAGCTACCTTGTGGTGAGGAAGTACGGTGGGTTAGAATCTAATGGAGAGGAGAAGGTTTAGCATGCAATGGAAGGAAGAATTGTCAGATCAAGGAGATGGAAAATGCTTAATAGGGAAGATAATAACAAATGCCAAGATTGGCATGGGAATTGTGAGGGAGCACGTAATGGCTGCATGGAAACCGAAAGGAAAAATGGACATAAATATTCTGGGATTCAACCTGTTTTCCTTCACGTTCGAAAACGGTGATGAAGCAAAGCACGTACTGGAAGGTAGTCCCTGGGTTGTTCGTCAACACATGCTCACGTTAGAAAGGAGGGAACCTTACCTATGTGATAGTGAAATCCAGATTAATACCTGTAGATTCTGGGTCCAGTTTCATGATATCCCACTAGAGGGAAAGCTGAAAGTGAATATTGTGGAACTGGCAAAACTAGTGGGAAGTGTGACTGAGGTTGAGGATCCAGAGGATAGCAAGGCTGCAAACCGAAACTTTTGTAGAGCTCGAGTGGAAATTGACATTGAGAAACCTTTGGTGGCTGGTTTCAATGTTCCAAGACCAAAAAAATTACCAGATGCTCCAGTGAAGGTCAAGTACAAAAAGCTTGCGAAATTCTGTTTTATTTGTGGTAGGTTAGGACACGACAATAAATCATGTGAATATGATGAAGAAGAGGATCCCATGAGCGATAACCGAAGGGCATTTGACGTGAATATGTGTGCACAACCAGTTAGAGGCTTCACCTCGGGCTCGGCCAGAAGGAACTCCGGGAAAGCTTCATCTTCCGTTCAGCTGGTCAAGGGAACCATGGTCAACAAGATGGTACAAGGCAAGGAGTAGTAGTTGAAGTTGGTCCAGAAATCCTGCTGCGCAATACTCACTCGGAGAGATCTTCGGCGGCTGAAGGAATGGGGGAGCTTGTCAGAACAATAAATGCTGGAAACCAACACGTGATGCTAGAAAAGACAGGGTATGAGGTCAATAGGGGCCCACGGAAATTGGAGGAAGAGTGTGAAAGGGAGACAAAAGGGAAAAGAGTGATGGGCTGGAAGGGTGACTTAGAGGGGCCTAGTTCTTATAGTCTTGAAGTGGACCTGGACCGAAATAGTAATGAGGAAGGGCCCCAAACGATAACTACAATTCAGAATGCTCAGGAAATGTTTTTGGACAAAGGGAAATGCTTGGGTAAAGAAACAGAAACAGAATTGAATATCGTCCATTACGAGGAGCCAACAGCAATCAACTTTCTTGCAGAACAGATTGAAAGGGTTAAGCTGAAAAGAAGAGCGGACGAAAAATGGGGTTCACCAACGACTAAAAGAAGAAAGGTGCATGAAAAAGATTCCCCTGGTTTTTCCGGTCTTAGGAGGGCTGCTGAGGAAGGTCTGGAGAAGTTGGAGAAGAAGGGGTTATTCTGTTTTCGATCAGAAACAGAAAATTCATCTCGTCCATCCCTTGCGGCTATAGAGATGAATGAATTTATACAAGTGGATATGGAAGAGAGAATCATGTTTGTTGTTGGGAAAGGTGTTGAACAGGTTCGTAAAATTAAGTATAGGGGCAATAGAACTAAAAGGGCCCTGTTTCTGGATGCTGAGAAGGGGAGGGAGGCTAAGGCGTATGGTGGCTGGCCGAAAACAGCCACCCAGGGACCATGAGCTGTATGGGGTGGAACTGTCAAGGGCTGGGAACCACCTTGACAGTTCGGAACCTTAGGTTCCAATGCAAGAGATTAAAACCATCTCTTGTTTTTTTGTCAGAAACAAAGATGAAGACTGTAAGAGTTGGCAAAATCTGGCGAAAATTGGGCTATGACTATAGTGTATGCGTGGATCCTGTGGGGAGATCTGGTGGATTATCATTATGGTGGAAAGAAGGTGTTCATTTGAAGGTTGGAGTTCTGAGTAGGTATGTTATTCATATTGATGAATTATGTTTTGATGGTTTATGTCTGGGATCAGTGACATTAGTTTATGGCCCTCAAGGAATTAATAGGAAATTGGAGTGGTGGGAGTGTTTGAGAAGATTAAAACCTGATTGCCATGTCCCTTGGTTAGTTCTCGGTGACTTTAATGATATTCGGTATCAATCTGAAAAAGAAGGGGGTGTGTAGAGAAATCAAAGAGAGTTACAGCGATTTAGAGATTTCATGGTTGGTTGTGAAATGGTGGAAATTGAAGCCAAAGGAGCCAAATTTACCTGGATAAATAATAGGGAGGAGAATGAATTTATTAGAGAAAAGCTGGATAGAGCTGTGGTTAATTTTAAATGGAGAGAAAATTTTCCTAGGGGTTTATATCATGTCTTAGAAGTTATTGGATCGGATCATTGTCCTATTTGGGTAGAATTTGATCACAATGAAACTAAAACCCCAAGGTTGTTCAGATTTGATATGCGTTCGGTTGATCATCCTCAGCTGTTGGAGATTACCAAAGAACATTGGAAGGGGAACCAAAATAGTGAAGCTATTAAGGATCTGGCTCAGAATCTATCTGTTTTGGGAATGGTGCTTTCAGATTGGAGTAAAAAAGAATTTGGTAATTGTTCCAATGTAATTAATAAGTTGGTGAAGAAGGTCCAGCTATGCATGGAAGGACAGTGGACTGATAGAACAGCTTAAGAAGTTGCTGACCTTAAAAATCATATTAACGAACAGTGGGAAAAGGAAGAGATGTATTGGGCACAGAAATCCAGAGTTCAGTGGCTGAAGTGCGGCGGCCAAAACTCTAAGTTTTTTCATATGACAACTATCCAACAAAGGAGCCGCAACAAAATAATGAGAGTTAGGAAAGAATTGAACGAGTGGCTAGATAATGAAGAACAAATTGGGCAGTGTTTCTCTGATTTCTATTCAAATCTGTTTGCTAGCTCTGCATCCAGAGATTTTTCAGAGGCGTTAAGGAGTATTGAGGCACATATTACCAATGAGGATAACAGGGCGTTAATGATGGTTGTTAGTGATGATGAGGTCAAAAGAGCTGCAACTGAGCTAGGGGGCACTAAAGCCCCAGGACCAGATGGCTTCATTGGGATATTCTATTAGAAAGCATGGGATACAGTTGGCCCCCAGGGATGTTCTCTTGTTCTCAAATTCTTCCAGGATGGTTTTCATTTAAATGCTATCAACAATACTGATCTAGTCCTTATCCCAAAAGTCGATTTCCCGAAAACGGTAAATGATTATAGACCTATAAGCCTGTGTAACTTTGCTTACAAAATATTTTCCAAAGTCATAGCGAACCGTTTGAAACCTTTATTGGATAAAATCATCTTTGAAAATCAGCGAGCCTTTGTACCTGGAAGACTTATTTAAGACAATATTATCATTGTTCATGAGTCTTTTCATCACATGAAACTAAAAAGAAATGGGTCGTGTGAGATGGCTTTTAAGCTGGATATGAATAAGGCTTATGATCGAATTGAATGGGATTTTCTTTGTGCTGTAATGTTAAAATTAGGATTCAATAGGGAATGGGTAGAGAGAACTTACTGGTGCCTAAGTTCAGTCTCCTTTTCAATCATGATGTCTGGAAAAAGGATATCAGAAGTTTGCCCCAAGCATGGATTAAGGCAGCGTGTTCCTCTATCCCCATACTTGTTCATCATAGTTAGTAATGTTCTTTCTAGATTGATTGAGAAAGCTGAAAGTCAGAAACTAATTAAGGGAATCAAGCTAGCTCAAAGGTGTCCTCCTCTAACTAATAGTTGTTTGCTGATGACTCTATGCTCTTCCTACAAGTTGACACTATGACTTGTAGACATATGAGTCGGATTCTAGATATATACTATGAAGCTTCAGGGCAAAAAATAAACATATCTAAGTCTTGCTTGTATTTCTCCAGAAACACCCCGAAGTTAACTAAGGAAGAAATTGGTCAAATCTTTCAGGTTCTTGCTGTGGATATCCCGGGTAACTATTTAGGGTTACCAATTACGTGGGGAAGATCAAAAGCTCAAGTGCTGAATTTTGTGGTGGATAAAGTTAAGAAGAGAGCTCAAGGGTGGAAGCAGAAGATGCTATCTGAGGCTGGACGAGAGGTACTTCTCAAATCTGTTGCAAACTCAATCCCAGTTTATCATATGTCTTGTTTTCTCTTTCCAAAATCTATTATTAATCGTTTGGACCAAATTGTATCTGAGTTTTGGTGGAAGCACTCGGACAGCTCCAAGAAAATTCATTGGGTTGCAAAAGATAAAATGAAAAAGGATAAATTTGAGGGAGGGTTAAATTTTAAGGATTTTGAAGCTTTCAATTTAGCTTTGTTGGCAAAATTAGGTTGGAGGATTCTTAAAGAGCCTAATCAATTGTGGGTTAAAATCTTGAAGGCTAGATATTTCCCAAAGAAAGGATTCCTAGAAGCCCAAAAAGGAAGGAGACCCTCTTGGATTTGGGCAAGCATTGTGGAAGGAAGAAGGATTCTGGAGGGCAATATCATGGCTAGCATTGGCAATGGAAGGAATACTAGAGTGTGGACTGATCCTTGGTTGGCGAATATCCCCGGTAAGAAAATTCTTTCTCCTTGTCCTGATGAATCTCTCAAACTCATTTCTGTAGCGGAGATAAAAATAGCAACAGGATGGAAATTGGATTTATTTGATGGCTGGCTGGAACATTTTGAAATACAGGCTATCTTGAACACCCCTATTGCACTTTCTAATAGAGATGATAAGTGGATTTGGACTGGGGGTAAAAATGTGGGGTACACGGTTAAGGAAGGATATAAGTTAGCTAAGAATCTGAATATGGGGGTTATTGGTTTAAACCCCAGTTCATCTTCAAACAAAACTTACAGGTTATGGAAAGAAATCTGGAATTTATTGGTTCCCCATAAAATCAAGCTGTTTACGTGGAAAATTTTATCAAATGCCCTTCCAGTTTTTGTAAACTTACAGCATAGAAAAGTATGTAATGCTGATGTCTATTTTATTTGTTTGCAAAAATCTGAAACTCTGGAACATATGTTCTGTTTCTGCCCTTGGGCCAAAAGAACCTGGTTTGGTAGCAATTTTTCTATTAATTTTGAAGGTGAACCTGATTTTACCATGAAAGATTGGCTAAACTATTGCTTAACCACATTACAGTTGTCAAAATGGCAGAAAGGTCTCCTATCAATGATCTTGTGGTACATCTGGAAGGGTAGAAATAATTTCATTTATAATAGAATTGAAACTGATCCCTACTTTACCCTAAATCAGGCCACAGCAATGCTCCAGGAGTTTTGGAATGTTAGAGGATGGAGGGAAGATGATGGTGCAGCAACTTTTCAAATGGAACAGGAACCTGAGAACGTTAAAAGATGGAGGAAGCCATGTGGTAATGAAATTAAAATTAATATGGACTGTGCCTTTGATGAAGTGGAAGGATGAGCTGCCATTGCATTTATTGTTAGAGATGAACATGGGTGGCTGATTGATGGGAGAGCCAAGATAATTCAGGCTGAATCAGTGTTTGAGGGTGAGTGTGAAGCAATGAATCTTGTTGTATCATACGTTGCTGAAAATCAAATAGATGATGCTATTATGGAATCTGATAACCAGACTCTTATCAAATGCCTTAATGATGGTATCCAACGCCCTAATTGGAGATGTGTGATTGTTGTTGAGAACATCCTTGTTACAAGGAACCAATGCAGGAACCATTCTTTTCGATGGATTCCCAGAGAAGCTAATTTGGTAGCAGATTGGATCGCCAAAGCTTCTTTGCGGGGAGTGTGCCCATGTGATTGGGTTTTTTGTCCCCCTTTGCAACTCCATGCCTTGTTGGTGCAGGACTTAGAGGACAGACAGTTCGACCCTGGATGATGCAAGTTTTTGGTTGTTTTTTTGGGTTTATTGTATTCTGTTTCTGTTTGCTTGTTTTCTTTCATCTTTGTTTGTTTGTATTTGTTCTACCCCTTTTTATGAATGAATCTCTTGTTGGCAAAAAAAAAATATGGTTGAGAGAGGGAAATATGCCAGGGTGAGCGTTGAGGTAGACTTGAACATAAAATTCCAATCGCATTTTGTAATTAGAAAGCGTATTTTAACTGTAGAATATGAAGGGCTGAATGTCATTTGTTCTAAGTGTGGTGAATATGGACAAGCAAGAAAGACTGCCTCTTAAATACACAGAGCAAGGATGGAGGTAGTCCAACAAGTTCACTGCCAACAGAAAGCCAGACCTAGACGCTGGAGAAATATGAAACAAAGAAGCAACCTCTTGTGGTCGTCCTAGGTGCTGCATATAACGAGGAATATAGGTCTTGGATGAAAGCCACAAGAACCTTTATACAAAGAAATCGTAAATGTGATAGTAAGCAGAAATCGACAGCCAAGAGTGGAAGTCCGACGTAGCCAAGTAACAGAGGAAAATAAGTCCCTAGCGGTACCGTATTTGACATTCTACAGAAAGAGGATTTCCAAGTTCCATCAACATCAAAAAATCCACCAAGCCTAGGACTAAAAAAACTATATTTGAGTGGACAAAAAAAGGAGATAGGGATGCCAACCTTGGGCAAAAAACAAAGTCCAAGCCCAAAGAAGAGAGAGAGAGAGAGAGCAGGAAACTGATTCAGAGAATGGAGAGAGTAGAGTGGTTTCCATGTTGGGATTGGAAGGCACAATGGAATATTAAAATTTTTTCCAATACCTACCTTAGATATATTGAAGGCGTTTAAATCATGTGGTTAAAATTATATCTTTCTTTGATTATCTCTGACATTCGAATGTTCCACTTTCTTTTCTTGTTCGATTTCGAGAAGTCAACGATTACGATCAGCTCCCTCTTCTAGCATCCACATGAATAACTTTTCAACATGAATGCGTGCTAGTGCATCAACGTCCGATTATGGGATCAATTCTCTGATCTTCTTTTCCCTCTCGGTTATTTCTTGTGTTTTCTAATTTCGGACTAGCCCCCGGAAAGATTTGGCTATCTATTTATAAACAATCAGAATTTGTCATTTTGAATTTTTGAAATTAATCTTTATCAATTTCAAAATTCAAATCTTATCATAAACTTTAAATCCAAAAAATTAAATAAAATGTGTTTTAATTTAAATCCATCCAACATATTTAATATAACTCATTTATTTAATTTGAATAAGGAACCAAGATATAATTTAATTTATTTCCATAAATTAAAACCAAGATATAATATCAAGATTTGATCTATCCTTATAAATCAAATCCAATTTTTAATCTATCTAAAAATCCAAGATTTAATCTTTCTTTTGATCCAATATATTATATCACTATCATATATAATATATATACACAAATTTATATATAGACATCCTAGAATATTCATTGAATATGGACATCTTAGCTTGTGTTGGGATATTTTATGTGCGACCATGTAGGCCATAAAAAGTTGGCAGTGGGTCAATGACTATACTAAACCCCAAGTCGCAAGCGGCCTTTAACAAGATATCACGATTACCCAATTCATATGAGGATCTATAAATCGATACAACTTATCATACAACCATATCAAATCCCTTCTGTCACATGATATTTTGGTCAAGTACAAGGCATGGAGATTGTCATTCTCTTATTCCTCACCATTGCTTCTCGATCCCTAATGCCCTGTTTGGTACACTAGAACTGAGGCTAGATTAAGTGGAAGTGGAAGTGGAATCCACAAAATTGGTTGTTTGGTGCACTGGAAGCCACTTCTATTGAAGTGAAACTTCCACCATTTTGGGTTCCATGGGTTCCATGACTTACTTCATGGAACTAGTCTCACTTCCATGGAAATGAGATTTTCTTCCTATTATACCCTTCCACCTTTTATTAATTTACAACTTTGCCCATGCCTTCTCTCTCATCTCCCTTTGACCCAAACCACTTCCTCCGACGGCCTCCCCCTCCAACGCAAGGACGGATCTGGCTTTTGATTAAACAGATCTGGCACGACACATGATGGAGCTAAGCATGGAAGATCTGGCTTTCGATGCATGAGGCACCGACGCAATGGAGGGTATTGGCATGATGGAGGTGAGCACGACCCAACGACCCAACGGAGGACGTGAGGATGCAATGGAAGACCCCGGAGACTTTCACAGACAGAAAGATTTAGTGCGATTGATTTGGTGAGACAGAGGGTGTTGGCTTGGCTTTGACAAACAGAGCAAGGAGGGCGTTGGCACAAGGGAGGGTGGCAGAGGGTGTTGGCATGACTTTCACGAATGAAGGGTGTTGCCGGTGGAGGATTTTTCAATGATGTTGGGTGATTTTCTGGCGGCGTTTTTGCTGTTGGTCAAATGGTTGTGGGAAGCAGAGGGGAATTTTTTTTTGGGTAAAGGGCATTTTGGTAGTTTCATACTAGAAATACATATTTCAGTTAAAAATTATATCTCACTTCTTCCATCATACCAAACATGTTTTAAAACTCACTTCCAATATCAATTCCAGTTCCACTTCCAATTCCAACAAAACCACTTCCATGTAACAAACAGGGCATAAGTAGTTTGACTATAGAAATGGAACTTCCTTCCATCACAATATTTTTCCAAACTCACTTATCAAGGGGCCTATCAATATCTCTCTACCAATGTGAGGGACAAAGTCTATATTGACCAATCATATTTCTTTGTATGAAATCCATCAAGCCTGAGCATAGTCTTTATCATCACTCGGTCAAAAGTGACTTTTGATTAGGTTAAAGTTGAGCGATTCTCACTAACAATGCTTTAAGAAATGTTGATTGACTTGGATTCAAGCAAATTTGCATTAATTGAACCGTTGGACCTAAGTGATAGCTTAGGGTTTATTAATTGAACTCAGAATGTTTAACCTCCCATAATTAAACCAAGGCAAGGATAGTTAAGGTTCCATCACTGAGGGGTTATTCATTTTATTCCCACTTATTCCAAATTACACTTTCAATCACTGAAAATACCAAAAATATTACACTGCATTGCAATTTATTCTGTAGCTCTAGACTAAAACCCCCTATTTTACAAATTCAAGTTCAACATGCTTTTGATAACCAATTTAGACTAGGAAAACAATAAACCGCTCCTCGAGAAGAACGATTAGTTGCTCACTATAACTACATTCTTTTGTGCAATCATTTTGTATCGAACTGGAAGGCGACAAAACCGAGTCCGATCAGTACCCAAAGCATGTTAGGTCCTTTGAGGTTAGTTTCACATGATTTAAATTCATGATTTCCCTTGGGTATCCATTTATACGTTCCTAACATTTTTCCTTTCTTAAAATAACAAGAGGAAGTTTGGTGCCCTTTTCTATTACAGTAAGTACATGAAGCAAAAGGATTAGACGTATGAATAGATTTTTGGAAATATTTAAGATAAATTTTCCCTCCGTACCTTTTCTTTCCTTTTCTTTTATCACTAATTGGGTTATAACATATTCCAGTTCTATCATTTACCACTTTCTGACCTTTTATGATAACTTGCAGCATTTCACTACCTCTAGTAAATTTTTCCAGAGTCTTGCTTAAACGTTCATTTTCCTTTTTCAAGATTGGACATTCTGAGCATTCCTCTATTACTATCTTTGTTACTGTGTTTTCAAGTTCTTTAACTTTCTTTCTTAGGCTAGCTAATTCTTTAGCAAATTTAGGAATTTCTATATGCATTTCCTCATATTCTAAGCGTAATCATCATAGGTTGGTTCAGCAATTATTATCTCATCTGTTTCTGAATTTGCTTCTTCCTGAGCCACAAAACAGATGTTTGCTTCCTCCTCAGGTTCGCTCTCATCCTCTGATGAGCTGTCTCCCCATATCCCAGAAACATATGCCTTCTTCTTCTTGAAGGATTTGAACTTTTTCTTTTCCTCATTTCGTTGGGATAGCTGAGGGCAGTCTGCTTTCATGTGGCCCGGCTTGTTACACTCAAAGCAGATAATTTCTTTGCTAGAAGCACCTTTTTGAAATCTCCTCGAAGGTTTATCTTTTCTGTAGAGTTTCTTGAACCTTCAGACAACCATGGCCAACTCTTCGTCCTCCACTTCTTCTTCTTCCTCAGGCTCTGTTTCAGGTTCTTTCTCCTTTATTGACTTGAGGGCCAATCCTTTCTTCTTTCTGTCTTATATTCCTGAGAGCTCCTTTTTAAATTTTTGTTTGCTCTCATATTCAGCAAGGCTCCCAAAGAGAGCAGCCACGGACATCATTGATTCTCCTCTTGATTCTTCAATGGCCATGACTTTAGCTTCCCACTTGTCAGTGAGAATGTTAAGGATTTTTCTAATGCCTCCCACATGTGTTTAGCTGAAGGAAGAGTGCATATCCTAAAGAAATCATCTTCGTTCAAAGCAGCCTGCAACATTAACACAGCTTTTCTGTTAAGTAAAGCTTTCTTCAAATCTTGTTCATCAAACTCACTGCAAGTATTAGGAACAAGCACGTCATTTACTTTCTTTTGGGGAATAAAGTTCCCAATTTCAAAAACATCCCACAAATCTAAGTCTGTAGCTAAAATAAAATTTTGAAATTTGATTTTACAAAATGAAAAACGTTGACTATTAAAAGCTGGAGGTCTAATGATGGAAGCCCCGTCACTAATAACATGCTCACGAAATCCTGCCATTCATAGCTCTTGAGACTGTTAAGTCCTTTACACAAGAGACTTGCTCTGATACCAAATGTTAGGATAGGATTGGACCAAGAGGGGGCGGTGAATTGGTCTGTTTAAAATTTTCGCAACGTTGAAAGCGTAAAACAGAGTATGAAGAAAGTTGGCAGAGAACTTTATCCTGGTTCGGTCCTCCTGACCAATGTCCAGTCCTCAGAACCTCCTGAGCTTTTCAAATCCACTAATCTCAAAAGATTACAAGCAATCAGAAGAAGGACTCTCCCCCTTCCTAACTCAAACTAACCCACAGACACTTTTGTTTCTGTCTTTAACTCACTCATGATTCTCCAACCTTGAGTAACTCTCACAAAATCAATAACTGAACAAGAATATTCTCCTTTCTGAGAATTTAATGATAATCACTGAATCTCTTAAATATGAGAGTATGAAAAACATAGGAGGTAGCTGAAGTGTAATAAGTTTTCTTTCTCGTATATGCGTTCTCTTTTTTTTGGTGACTTGAATGCTTCGCCTTTTATAGGTGAGAAGTATTAAATGTTCGTTAGAGACATTTAAGTTTCCATTATACCCAACATCTTCGTTCACCTTCCTGCATTGGATGTGACTGTGTGCTTCTGACAGTAGGTAGGATGATATTATGAGATTTTGTCCGTTGAATCTCTTTTTGTTTAGGCAATCAGAACTTCATTCCCTATTAATAAATAAGTCAGTTAAGCATTTATGATGGTAGGTGTGATTCAAATAATAGTTGCATGAATAAGGAAAGATTTTGAGATCAGAATAAAGTTTCTGACACTGTGTTAATGTCAGAAGAGCAAACTCGAGTTTTGCTTCTTCATAACTCGAGTTGTTGAAGAATTTTCAAAGTGGAAATCTCACAACTTTTGTTGTAACTCGAGTTTTAATAAGAGTTTTGATAAAACTTGAGTTATAGAACTTAAAACTCAGGTTTTCAGAAGTTCCAGTAAGCCAAGATGTTTTGTGCTCTTTGAGACCCGAGTTCCATTAGCCAAAACATCAAGTTTTGACAATTTTCAAATCACAAGTTTCATTGTAATTCGAGTTTTTTTGAGAGTTTTGAATTACAGCACGTTTACTCTTCGAAACTCGAGTTTTTCCTCATAAAACTTCAAGTTATAAGATTTTCAAAGCATAACTTTTATGTGTAACTCGAGTTGCATTGGAAGTTTTAAGTTTAAAATAGGTTTGCTTCCCGAAACTCGAGTTCCAACTTACTAAACTCGAATTATATGAAAACTCTTAAAGAAACTTCAAGTTTTGGAACGAAGTTTTGAAGTTAAGAAATTTTCCACAGCTCGAAACTCGAGTTCTATCTTCCCAAAACTCGAGTTATGCCATAACTTTCACTTGAACTTCAAGTTGAGAAGGAAGTTTGGTTTCTCTCTCTTTGAAACTCGAGTTCTGATACTCATAACTCGAGTTCCACCAAAACTTTATTGAAACTTCAAGTTTTGGAAGGAAGTTTCAAGTTTCAAAAATGCTTCAGAGCCTGAAACTCAAGTTCTATAAAATGAACTCGAGTTTTGCCATAACTTCCAACATAATTTGAGTTTTCATTAAGAGTTCTGATTTTCTAAAACTCTTTCAACATTCGAAACTCGAGTTATAAGAAAACTTTTATTCAAACTTGAGTTCTACAGAGAGTTTTGTATTTCTAAAGCCTTTTCCAGAACCCAAGAATCGAGTTTTAACTCCCAGAACTCGAGTTTTGATAGAATTTGAATCAAAACTTGAGTTCTCTTGAAAGTTTGAGATTTTGAAGACATTTTTAAACAGTGTAACTCGAGTTCTAAACCTTATAACTCAGGTTCTCTCAATAATTTCACTAAAAACTTGAAGTTTACTTAACTTTTCTGAAAAAAAAACAATTTAATCATAATTTTAAAAACATATTTATCATCATCAAAACATTATCTCAATAGAGGCAATCTAGGTAGAGCATCCAGATTATAGAAAAGTAATAAGGAGAGGATGGAATATGGTGGAAAGAGAAGTTAACAACGTTAAGGACATGGTCAAGAGATTAAAAGCCTACAGTAAAACCTTAAGAAAATGGAGCAAAGAAACTTTCCCAAACAACAAAAAAGTGATAGAAAAATATAAAGAACAGCTAGCTTCCTTCTATGAAGGCACCCTCACAAGAGAAAAGGCCACCAGAATTGATGAGTTGGTCAAATTAATTGATGAAATGTGGGACAAGGAAGAAGTGTACTGGTGGCAAAGATCAAGGGTGAAATGGCTAATATTTGAGGACAAAAACACCAGATTTTTCCACAACTCAGTAATTCAAAGAAGGTAGAGAAACAAAGTGTTGAGATTGAAAAGGGAAAATGAGAAGTGGCTGGATGATGTTGATGAAATTAATTCAGCAGTCAAATAATTTTATACTAAATTGCTTTCTTCTTCTGGTGATAGGAATTTGGAGAATGCACTATTTTATGTACAAGAGATCATCACAGAAAGGGACAACAGCTGGTTGACAGCCCCAGTGGCAATAGAGGAGGTTGAGTATGCAGTGTTTAACATAGGGGCAGATAAAGCGCCTGGACTTGACGGCTTCTCTGCCTTGTTCTACCATACATCATGGGAGGAGGTATGCAATATGGTGATGGAGTTCTTTCAAAATGCCACTAATATCTCTGATATAAATAAAACCAACATTATGCTAATACCAAAGATTGGGAAACCTGAAACTGTGAGCCACTTTAGACCAATTGGCCTATGGAATGTGGAATATAAGATAATTACAAAACTTTTGGCCTTGAGATTAAGAAGTTCAATGAGTAGAATAATCTCACCGCATCAAATGAGTAAAATTTTGGCTTTTATTGCTGGTAGATTAATTCAAGACAATGTGATAATCACCCATGAGGCCTTCCACTACCTGAAAAATAAGAAAACGAGTAAAAAATGGGAAGTGGCATTGAAGCTGGACATGAACGAGGCATATGATAGGGTTGAATGGGATTTTTTGGAAGTTGTAATGCAAAGAATGGGATTCTGTGAGAGATGGGTAAAATGGATAATGCATTGTGTATCTACTATTGATTTTGAGCTATTAATCTCTGGCAAAGCTATGGCAAACTTAAAGCCATAAAGGGGGTTGAGACAAGGAGATCCATTATCTCCCTACCTCTTTATATTTGTAACAGAAGTCCTATCCCAAATAATGCAATACCATATTGAGAAGAAGGAGCTAAGAGGGATCAAATTGGCTAATAGAAGCCCAACTTCATCCCATTGCTTTTTTTGCAGACGATGCCTTGTTCTTTTTGAAAGCTGATCCATTTAATTGCCTAGTGATGAAAATGATCTCACGGGTTTACAGTGAGGCTTCAAGACAAGAGGTTAATATGGACAAATCTTATCTTTACTTCTCAGCCAACACTCCGAAAGAGGTGAAAGAAGACATTTCACTAGTACTAGGAGTAAAACAGGTGGATCAGCCAGGAAAGTATTTGGGACTACCAATCCTTTGGGAAGATCAAAAGCTTCTACTCTAGCCTTTGTGAGGGACAAGGTGGGGATGAAGCTACAAGCTTGTAAACAGAAGCTATTGTCTTTCTCAAGAAGAGAACCACTTATTAAGGTAGTGGCAAACTCCATCCCGGTTTATCCAATGACTTGCTTCCTTTTCCCCAAAAAAGCTTGTAAAGAAATTGACAGCTTGATTTCTAAATTCTGGTGGGGAGAGAAAGAAAACAAAGGCAACATCCATTGGAAGAAATGGGAAGATTTATCTGAGTCAAAAAAGGAAGGGGGTATGGGATTTAGAGATTTAATGCACTTCAACCAAGCTGTTTTGGCAAAAATAGCATGGAGACTGATTCAATACCCATAGGACCTATGGTGTCAAATACTAAAAGGAATTTATTTCCCCAAAACAGACTTCCTGTAAGCAAAAAAAGGAGCCAGATTGTCTTGGTGTTGGAGCAACATTCTGGAGGGAAGAGAGTTGCTAAACTAGAAACTGTATTGGAAAGTGGGAAATGGAAAAGACATTAACTTGTGGGATGAGAAATGGATTTTGGAAATAGGTTCCTTGCAAGTGAGTGGAAGACATTTTGAAGAGCAACAGAAAAAACTGAAAGTGGCTGCACTAATTGATAATGGTTGCTGGAATCTGGAGTTGGTTGATAGAAACTTGACAAATAAAGAGAAAAAGTAAATACTAAAGATTCGTTTACCAGTGTCCCCCACAGATGACAGAATGGTGTGGATAGGCACAAAAAATGGAGAATATACAGTCAAGTCAGGGTACTACACAGTAAGAGAATAAAGTGAAACCTCTCAAGAATGACCCTAGCACCTCCTATCGATTGCCGAAAGAGTTGTCGAAGCAAGTTTGGAAATTGGTAATCCCACCCAAGATACAACATTTCATTTGGAGAATTCTTAGTAGGACAATAGCTACAAAAGAAAGCCTATACAAAAGCAAATGTTCAAAGGACCCTATGTGTCCAATTTGTGGAACTGAAAAGGAATCAATTGTCCAATTTGTTGGTTTGGTTGTAACTTGGGTATAATAACTGACAGGATGCATATTACAAGTGTGGAAAAATGGTGCGCTGAGATTCTAGTAGAGAATGAAAAACTGGAAGAGTTTCACAAATCCATCACAACTACTATGTATTGGTGGATCTGGAAAACAAGATGCAACTTTGTGTTTAAAGGCTTGGAGGTGAATGCAGGAGCAGTAGTAAGCAAAGTTCATTCTCTAGTAGAGGAATTTTGGCAACGCAAAACAGAAGCACCATGCCAAAGAAGGACAGTACCTAATGACAGGATAGATAAGAGATTATTCTAGGAAAGGCCCCTTGATAGGGTAATAAAAATCAACATTGATGGCGCGTTAAAGTCAAAAGAGAATAAAGCTGGTATTGGGGTAGTATGCAGGAACAAAGAAGCTGAGTTTGTTGGAGGAATAGGTAAAATGATAGTGGCATCATCACCCTTTATGGCTGAAGGATTGGCACTTAGAGAAGCACTTAGCATCAGGGAAAAATATGCATCCTGCAAAGTTTTGTTTTGAAATGGATTGTGAGGAATTATTTAAAGTGATGACCATAGAGGAGTTGTCTAACTGTGAGTGGCAATGTCAAGATTTGTTAACTGAGCTTCCAACCAAGAAGAAATCATTATCAGATTGTTCTTTTTCCTTGGTTGATTGCCTAGGAAATAAAACTGTTGATCATTTAGTAGTTGGGGCTTGTAAGGAAATGAACCATGGAAATTGGTTGATGGTGCCAACACTCCCTATGTTAGCCATTTTGAATAATGATAAGAAGGATCAGAGGTGTAGTAGGCATCAAAAGGAAGGCGTGGGCTAATGTTGAGATATTTCAAGCAGGAGCTAGCGACTTTATGTTAGTATATATTTGTTTTTTCCCTCTGTTATTGTGAGTTGGTGTGTTAAGTTGTAATATCTAGGATTTTTTTGAGTGTTTTCTTGGCTTTGGCTATTGGTGTTTGTATTTGTTTTTTTGTGAGCTATGTGGTAGGTTGTTTATCTAGGTTTTTACTGAGGGTTTACTTTGGCTTCGACTATTAGCGTATGTAATTATTTTTTTAGTGATTAATAAAATTGACTCTTTTGGCAAAAAAAAATGATATTATAAAATGAGTAAAAATCACATAATAATCATATACTTGCGATCTTTATGACTAATCATCACAGAACTATATTTTAAAGAAGAAGTCATTTGATCATTACATGCACCCAAACATAGACATTTATTCATTTGTGTCCTTGACAAAAACCCATATTGCTCAAACCATGAGTTAAGTCTAGCAATTATGTGAGCTGTTTGGCTCAACCGATACTTAACAATTCCTTAAGCTTTATTTAAGTATGTGGTTACTTTTGCTGGATGAACAATGAAAACATAAAAGTTACGTCAAACAAATGCTCCAAGTTTCCATCAAAACGGAATTGTGGAGGTAATTCTTGCACATAAAATGTATCAAATGGTTGCATTGCTTGACTTTTACCGATGTTATCAAACACTCAAATTATTTCTTAATGTAATAACGAGAATTGAGTTTGCACGTGTCTTGACTTTGATTTGGAATTGGAGAAGGTATAAAATGACGTTCTTGTTGATTCCTAGATGCACAACAATTTCTTCAAATTTCACAAGTTTTTGCGATGCTAAACATGGAAAAACTACCACCTTTGTTTGCCTCTTCTTACTTCTTTGTTTCATATCTTGCTTAGCTCAACATGAGACAAACATCGCTGATATATATGTACTTCTTTCCTTTAAATCACTTTGGATCCATATTGTTCCTTAACCGATTGGTCTATCTCTACTTCTCCGTGCGATTGGGTTGGTGTCACTTGCAATACTTGTCATATATGGAAGGATCCATTTCATGAATCGTCTTAAAGGCATCATATCTCCATAAGTTGGAAACATCGCATTCCTTGTTGAACTTGATCTTGGTAATAACAACTTCCATGGTAAAATCCCTCAAGAGCTAGTTCAATTACGTGAACTAAGATTATTCAAATTGAGTTACAATAACTTTTGTGGAACATTTCCAACATGGATAGGAAGTTTATCCATGCTTGAATGGCTGGATTTTCAAAATAACACTCTTAATGGATTTATCCCATTATCTATGTTCAATCTGTCAAGGTTGCAGATTGTGGATTGAAATTTTAATTTAATTGAAGGAGGTATTCCAATTGATGTGGGGAGAATTGAGCAATTGAAGATTTTACGAATTGTGGGTAACAAGCTTCTAGGAATCCTTTCCCAAACAATTTCCAACTTGCCTTTACTTGAGTTATCAAGTTTATTTTATAACATTTTGTTAGGTATACATAGAAAGAATTTTGGCTCGTCTCGATTTTATAAATTTTTTATTTTATGCATTTTCTTCTTATTTTTTTCAGCATTTTTCTGTTCTTTTTCTTTATTAAGAATAAAAGGCAATTCATCGTCCAATTTTTGAAATGATTAGTACAGTTACACTGTAGGAAAAAAGAATGATGTTATAACATTAATCCAAACGGGTATAAAGGTTCACTAAAAAGTTTCTGAAGTGTAATGAGTAAGCCTCACAAGCAACATATTTGGTTTTAATATCAAGTTTGATAATCTAAATTATATATTAATTTCATTATTTATTATTAATTTTTATTTTTACAAGTTTTGTATAAAATAATTTTTTAAGTCTCCTAGCTATTATATGTTTTTCTTAAATGCTAACGAAAAAGAAAAGCAACGGCCAATTAGATTTCGATGTGCCTCAGTCATTTTTTCCTGATCAAAGTTAATTGAAGAAATTGACGATCTTATATTAACTTCCTCAAATTTTTTTGACATATCCTTTTTGCTGAAGCATTTTTCTTTTGTCTCTTATTAATTTGTAGATGTGTCTACTTTCTCTTATTTTTTTATCCTCTTCTCTCTATTCTTTTTCCTTCTCAGTGATATAACTGTAAGGAAAATTGATATAAATTACAGAATAATATAATGAACTAAATTATAACAAATAGCGTAATGGATATTGTAAGAATAACCCAACAAGTTCAACATTAATCCATCCAAATATCTCATCATATCATATAGTCAAATTATTTATTCTACCCCACATTTAGTGTTCAATAGTGTTTCAAGCAAAATTGTTTTTATTAGAAGGGTAAATGCTCTTAGCAAAATATTATTTATTCTATGGTCAATAGCTAGCCCATATGAAATGGAAAGATTATTTGTTTTTTAAAATAAGTGAGATTCTGTTTTATTATTCAGAATATCTGTTTTTTAAGACTCATATTTTTCTCATGTATATGATAACTTTATCAACTACACCAATAATCTCATATGGCTTATGGATATTGATCCTGAATTGTCCCTATATAGGATTTATATATTTATTAGTTAGTAAAAAAAATTTATCTTTTAAAATAATTATATTTCTTAACATTATCAATGTAACAATTGGATGAAAACATATTCAATTCAGGAATTATTCCAAGTGGCATTGGAAATTTGACATACCTCCAAGTCCTATATCTTGCGAATAACATTGCAAGGTAAAAATTCTAAGTACATGATTGTCTTAGACCATGGGTGCAGTCTGTATATGTGCGTGTTCCTTTTTTCTGTTTTAATCTCTCAAATGAAAAATAATTTTAAAATGAGATTTTGCTTTCCATTTTTTCATTCATAAAGAACTAGCTATCAGAAGCTTGACAAAAAGTTTTGGGTAAAATACTTCAATCCTCTTTGCATATCTTACCAATTACATGGACCTTCCATCTATTTTGAAAATATACACTTCAATTAAAACTGTTAACTCTATTAAGAGTATCCAAAAAAATATTTTTAATTAAAATTTATATTATAAATAAATTTTATATACTGATTTAACATTCATAATACTAAATCACCAATTTTGGCTCAAATTCTTTTGAATAATTTAAGATTTTTTCGCCATAGTTTTATTTTTCCTTTTGCAAATACTTATTTGTTTGATGTTTTTATCATTTTGGAAAAAACAATTAGGTAATTTAACTTAGACATTAAAAATCTGATTAAGTTTTCTAATAAATATATATTTCACGAAAATGTCTATAAAGTTTGAATAAAAATGTGTTTGAATGTTTTAAATTATAAATCTTAAAACCTTATTTAATCTAATCAAACCTAAATCAAATGTATAATATAATAAAAATAAATATATATTTTTTTTAGCTATTGAAAATAAAATTTAATCGGTATGTTTCAATAAATGTGATAAAAAATTTAAAATAAAATATTTTAGAATGTAATAAAATAATAAATTTATTACATATTTGAAAGTTGGAAATTATTTGTATTTGAATTATTTTTTTGGTTGTATGATTTTTTTACATATATAAATGTTTAAATAAGTTTTTTTTTTATCAAAATGGGGCATTTCAGTAAAAATAAAACTTTAAGATTTAAACTTAGCGGTTCACTAACGGTTGGATTTGAAAAATGAAATTTCAAATATACAAAAAAAAATTTATATTACACACATTTTAATTTCAAGAGAAGTTTTTATATGTTTTCAAAAATAGAAGGGTAATTAGTGTATTTCACTCAAGTTTTATATTATCATTTAGAGTATATTAGCGTTATTTCTCAAATTTAGCAAGTCTTGAACAATGTTATGAAACAAAACATAAATCTCTATCTCGTACATATTAACTTATGACATGTAAAGGAAATATATCACAAAAAAGTAGAAAAATTATAATTATTTAATCGTATTATAAATTGATGATACAACCACATGTATATTACATCAACTTTTTTTGTTTTAATTTAATCCTAGAAGATGAAGACAAATTTGGTTTCACAGAGCTTTCTTGTTTAATTCGATTATTTTTTTTATTCTTTCCATGAAACTATATTAGTTTAAAGTTAAATAGTAATGTCAAAAAAATTTAACTATTCGCCTACTTTGATATAACTCAATCTTATTAAATATTAAACAAGTAAAATTCTACTATCTCTTTTCAATATTTCAACTTTAAGAGGAATAGATTTACAAAAAAAAAAAAACAACTTGAGGGATACTCTTCCTATATCAATTGACAATGGGGCATTGCTGGAGAGCTTGTATCTAAATTATAACTCATTTACAGGTATATCAATCACCATCCCTTAATTTTCATGCTCTAACAAAGTTTCATTTATTATTTATGATTATTTTATACTGTTTGCAAAATTTTAACTGAAACTTCTTTAAGAGCAAAAATTCTAGTATAGTTTATATGTTTAAAAAAAAAATCCATTTCTATTCATCAAGAGCTTTGAACTTTTTTGTTAGGAAAAGTTACATTGTTTGGCTTCTACAAAAACCCAATTATTTATACTATATATCATCTCCAAAATGTGTAACTCAAAGTATTTTAATTCCTTAAGTAAAAACTAAGTAAAACTGTAGCCATTTTTCCTATGATGAATATACTGTCATATTTTGAAGTAAATATTAAATAACTTTCACAAAAAAATATAAATAATTTGGTTGTCTCAATTAAATAGGTTAGATGAATTCCATCGTCTATCTTTGGCATTTCCTTTTAAAAGAAATTTTAATGTTCAATTTGTCATTGATATTGGAGGAATCCCTTTTAAATTGAATTCCAACAAAAAAAATTAAATTATTTTCCATTTGTATGAATTCAGGAAATTATTCCTAATCTTACCACCCAATAAATAACAAATATTTTTGTATTTATTTATAGGTAGAATCCCTTCATATATATATATTTTGTATACGCCTTCTCTAAAGATAGTTAACATTGGCAACAATCATTTCAAGGATAATTTGCCAGAAGAAATGTGCTATCCACTCCTTCTACTTCAAATTTTCTTTGTTGTTAGTTGGAGGGAAGCATTCCACAATCAATAAGTAACTGTTCAACTCTGAAAGAATTACATTTAGATATCAACTAAGGTATGCATGTACTAATGTGTTTTATTTTATTTTCTTTTTTTTCAATAATTTTCTCTAAAACGAGATTTTGTTTTTCACCATTTCAGTTATATTCGCATATTGCTTGCTATTACAAATTTACTATAATGCTCAAATAACAAAGAATGCAAAGGATTATGAACTGATGGAATCACATAATATTTGTAAAATTAAATAATGAGCCCACATGTTTTATGTCAGAACTTTTAATATTTTATTAGGAAAACCCTATAAAAAGATCTTTGAAATTCAAAAAGGACTGTTTAGGGTCTCCAATTTCTATATTCTCAAATCATGACACTAGACCAAATTGGGATTCCAAAATATTAGTGAAAAGACCAAAATGCCCATGAATATTAAGCCTACGCAGTGATCCATCCCTGACGATTTCCCACTCGACAAAGGAATCGAGCCTTTGGGGCAGAGTCTAAAGGAACTTATGACAGGTCATGCCCAACAAGAGGGGTTGGTTGGAGGCGGTGAGGTACTTGCCGTATGTGCTCTTGAGGTGGCTTATGTTGTCGTAGCCGTGGATGTACTTGACGATCCATTAGGCAGCTTTAGAGAATCTGTTTCAATCTTGGTTGATGGATGGTTGATGGATTCCTCATCCTCATCGGCAAGGAGGTACTTTTTTTTTAAAAAAAAACAAGAAGAAGAATCTCATCCTCAGCTCTCATTCGGATGGGCTGAGGATGAGAGATACATTCGGATGAGAGTATTCTCATCTAAATGGGACGCTATTCTTTCTTTTTAAAAAAACCCTCAACTCTCATCCTCAACCCATTCGAATGAGGGTTGAGGATGAGCACCCTCCTCCGTTTTTTTTATAGCAAAGGGATCCCATTCGAATGAGAATATCCTTAGTTCTCGGATGAGTTGAATATGGGATCTTTGTTTTTTTAACTGAGGGCTCTCATTCAAATGAGAATACTTTCATCCAAATGGAGTTGTCATCCTCAGCTCTCGGATGAGAGGATTTTTTTTATTTTTTTTATTTTTGCCTCATTCAAATGAGTAAGCCCTCATTCAAATGAGGCTAAAAAAAAAAAAAAAAATTCTCTTATCCTCAACTCATTCAGATGAGAGCTGAGGATGAGAGCTTCTTTTTAATCAAGAGAGCTCTCAACTCTCTCATCCTCAACGCATCAGAATGAGGGTTGAGGATGAGAGCTTAATCGTCCTCCTTTCCTTCCTTTTTTTTTTAACCGAATGAGGGCTAGTGATAAACGGGAAACATGAGAAAGAGGAAGAAAGGAAACAGTTGATGCTGGAGGAGCGGGCTCTTGGAGAAACGGTGCAGTGGAGAAGTGGGTGACTGAGTGTGGGACTGCGGAGAAATAAGTGCTCACATTTTTAAAACATAATTGCTATTTTTACACCATCCAAAAGTAAATTGTGCCAGCTATACCTAGGCAAACACTTGTTTGCCAAATTTGCATCTTTACCCATGAAAAAACAGAAAACTTGCAAATAATAATTATTCTTAAATGGAGAACGCAGCGATGATGGACAAAAAGTCAGAGGATTAAGTGACAATATAGACAATGGCAAGAGATAAAATGAGGGGCATGGACACAAGTAAAAAAAAGAATTAGAAAAAAATTAAAAAAGAAAACACAAGAAATTTTTTGAAGCACAAGATTAATCATCAGATGATTTTTCAAAATTTGAATTAATATAAATTAAAGAAGGAACAGATATGAAAGATTGCCTTGAGCTACTTTAAACTCTACAGTCACGTTGCATTAATTGATGATGGCCATTGAAGAATAGTAGAATACTACCCCTTATGTATTAAAATCTGCCAATGTGTAAGGACAATAACCAAAATTCACAAGACACATTTTCCCTTTCTTTTGGTTAATGCACTTTTGTTCATTTGTTATTCTAAAATAATTAACAGGAGAATTTGAGCAGAATGAGACCTTGGGAAGTTCGAACTAGAGGACCCTTTTCTTATAAGCCCATTAAAAAAAAAGACAATTAAACACTTGAATATGGATAAAATATTTTATTACTTTTTATTATTACGATTATACCAATACGTTTATTAAAATGTTAACTTCTCTGTATATTTATGAGATGATTAAGGGTTTGAGGCCTTCAATGTGCCTTTTCTAATGCCCTTTATAAAACATCAACCCCAAATATGTTTTTTTCTTTTTCTTTATTAATAGACTCTACGTAAAATTTAGTGATATTTAGCATTTTAAAATTATGCGTTTTGATCAATTTTTTTAAAATTGTAAAAAAAATAAAATAAAAACTTCACCATTTCCTGCTACTACGGTATAAAAAAGCATTTAAAAATTGAGGTTTTACAATGGGTATTAGAAGTTAGGGAGAATGACAGGAAAATAGCTTTTGAATATCCAAAACCCCATATAATGCCATGAATAAAGGAAATGACATATTGATATAGTCTCCAATTTGGAATTTCACAATTTAAAGGAAAAGACTAAACATCCCTTAAGTATTCTCTATCTTGTGCAAAACGTCATACCATCATCATCTTCATCTTCTTCCTCTGTTCTTGCAGTCTGTGGGAGAGGGAGGAAAGCAGCTCACAGTGATAGAAGAAGAAGAGACCTTTGACACCTCCTTCATCTTCTTCTTCTATACTCACCTTCTTGATGCCCAGCACCTCCTTCTCTATCATCGTCACCTACATCTTCGTCTTCTTCTTCCCAATACTCCTCTCTCAGTCACACCTTCAGTCTGCACCATCATCACCTTCTCCTTTATTGGCTCTTTGGAGGCCTACTTACTTCACTTATCGTATGCAACCCTCACCATCAACGTGTTAAAAAAAACACCATTTTAGACCCTATCAGAAGCGTAAGGAAGATAAGATACAATAAATTTTACTTTTTGTACTAGTTGTAAACAGTAAAATCAAATCTGTACAAACAAAATATGGAGTCACACCTTCACTCTACACCATCATCACCTTCTCATTTATTGGCTCTTTGGTGACCTACTTATGGCACTTATCATATGCAACCCTCTAGAGCCGGTAATATGGGCCCAACCCGCGGGTTAGGCCCACCAACCCGTGGCGGGTTGGGTTGGGAAAATCCCAACCCATATGTAAGCGGGTATTTTGAGTCCAACCCGCCGTAGGCTCAACCCGCCAACCCGTAGGTTAGCCCACCAAGCCCGCAACCCTTTTTTTTTAATTTTTAAAAAATTAAAATTGTTTTATAAAAGATATGTGGATAATATCTAATCATAATGTAAACCTAATTAATATTGTATGTATATTGATAATTTGATTAGTTTATATTTAGTTTAAATCCAATCTTATAAAGTGCATTATATATCTTTAAGTTGTATTATATAAAATTTGAATTAAATTTTTTATGTTCAAGTTATGATGTATTTTTATTAATTAAATTTATGAAAAAAAATTTATTTGAGGTATTGAAACAAATAAAAAAGATATTTTAAACATAAGCTAAAAAAATATTATGAGAATATGAGTAAGCAAAATATAAAAAATTAAAAAAATTTAAAAAAAAAAAAAAAA
>QFDD01001154.1:0-28512 GCA_006871305.1 Vachellia collinsii
GCAACTTCACTGATGATCCTTGTAATACATTCTTGCTCTTTCGCAAACCTGATCAATTTGTAAGAAGTTCATTTTTAGTCAAACTAAACTTTATGATAGGTCAATTTAAAAATAAAAATCCCTATATCAGAAATAGCAGCTTCATTCCTCACATAGTGAAGGATGAAATATGCAAGTGTTGTAGCAAAATCATAAATTCAATCCCAGGTATTAGAAAAATATTAAATTGATTAGCCGCTATCAGGAAGTACAGGGCATGCTTGATTATTGTTTCTCATTTTAAAAAAACAAAAATGTTTTGCAAGGGCTTTTCAAAGAAATAATCAACATTCATTCACAAAATATTGCGAACCAGACAAACATGGCACATAACTGTCTAAGACATGGTTTGCATCTTAAGATGGAAATTCGAATTAACTTTACTTTTTTTTAAAAAAAAGAGGAAAATAAGGTAAGGAGATATATATAATTTGGTTTGAGATGATAGCCTTTGAGTTCAGCAGCTTCAGACAAAGCCATCCTTGTTAGTGTAAATGGTAAAATGTAAAATGTAAATAGTCACTATAATTATTTTTGTATAGCTGTCATATACACGTGTAGAGTCTGTTTTGATTTGTAACTGATTCTGTTATGATATTTCAATATATATAGAAGGCAGGCACGATAATTTCGCTGCTCAGCCATTATACAATTCTCTGTGCATTCTGTTTTTCTTTCTTGGTATCAGAGCGAGAGACTGTATCTGCTCTTATTTTCATCATGTCTGCTTCATCGCACACCACCGATGATGGCACCTCTGCTGCAGCTCCCAAGTCATACTCTCTGTTTAGTTCTTCTAGCCAGATGACGTCCATCAAGCTGGATCGGACTAACTATTTGGTCTGGGAGTCTGTTGTCCTTCCTTTGATCGAAGGCAACCGTTTACAGTCGCACATTAATGGTCTATCGACGGCACCTGCTATGATTCGATCTGCGCATGGTTCAGAGATTGTCTCTCCGAACCCAGAATTTGACGAATGGTATGTGGTTGATCACATGTTGGTTGGTTGGCTCCAGAATACGATGTCACAGGACGTTGGTGCTCAGCTGCTTCACTGCCGCACAGCAAGGGAACTATGGACTGAAGCTCGTACTCTTACCTGTGCGGTATCCAAATCTCGCGTCATGGTTTACAAATCTGAGCTACATCAGATTCGAAAGAATGAGATGAAGATGGTCGATTATCTTGCACGGATGAAGAATTTATTTGATCAGCTCGCTCTTGCAGGTGCACCTATTTCGGTTGACGAACTTATCCTTCATACTCTAAATGGATTAGATGTTGATTACAATGTTGTGGTTGTTAAACTCATCGATCAAGTTGGAATCTCTTGGATCGAGGCACAGTCTGCTTTGCTGGCTTTTGAGAGTCGGATCGATCAACTAAATCAGTTTGCATCTCTCTCGGTCTCTGTTCCACCTTCTTCTGGACGTGGTTCTTGGTGTGGAGGACGTTCAAATTTTAGAGGCAATCGTGGTCGTGGTAGAAATTCTGAAGGTCGACCTTACTGTGATTTATGTGAACGTGCTGGTCATCGAGTTTCCAACTGCTTCAAGCGGTTTGATAAAACTTTCCGTCCTCCAACGAATCAGCATGCTCATGATGCTCAGTCATACTATACGGATCATTCAGCCATTGATGATGCTGACTGGTATATGGATAGTGGTGCTAATCATCATGTTACCTCGGATCCTTCACAGCTTGAGAATGTTGCTCCTGTAGATAAGTCTCACCTCATCACTTGCACCGGTGCCAAAACTCCCATTCAAGGTATTGGTAATAAATCGATATCATGTCCTGATTCTCAAATTCATCTCCGCAATGTTCTGGTTGTTCCTAATGCTACTAAGAACCTTCTAAGTGTTCATCGATTGGTTGAAGATAATGATGTTTCTGTTATCTTTTCTAACTCTGGTTGTACTGTGAAGGACAAAGCTACAGGAAGACTACTCATGAAGGGAGCACCAAAACAGGGGCTGTATCCGATAAGTAAGGAAGTTCATGGGGCTCAAGCTCATGTTGCAGACACTCACAAGAAGATGGCAGATACTCACAAGACCTATGAGGATTTTCTAGCATGGCATTACAAATTAGGACATCCAAACAATAGGATTTTAAAACAAATTTTACTCAAATGTAATGTTACTGTGCCAGTGAATGATGATTTTGTATATGAAGCTTGTCAGTGTGGCAAATCAAAGAAATTACCATTTCAGAGTTCTAACTCTCGTGCATCATCTCCTTTTGCATTGATTCATACTAACCTCTGGGGTCCCTCTCCTGTCCAGTCAGCACATGGTCATCGTTTTTACATTCACTTCCTTGATGATTTCAATCGTTTTACATGGTTGTACCCACTTAAATACAAGAGTGATGCTGTTACAACATTCAAACATTTCCAGGCTATTGTTAACAATCAATTTCAAGCTCAAATTAAAGCTATTCAGTGTGATAATGGAACTGAATATCGAGCCATTGCTAATATTGCTAACGCCTCTGGGATTCATATGTGTTATACTTGCCCTTACACTTCACAGCAGAACGGAAGAGCAGAACGTAAACATCGTCATATCGTTGAGGTTGGGCTTACATTATTATCTCAAGCTAAAATGCCTTTGATGTACTGGACAGAGGCATTTCAGATGGCGGTTTATCTCATTAACCGTCTCCCAACTCCAGTTCTTAATGGTTCCTCCCCTCTGTTTTGCTTGTTCAAGACAGAACCGGATTACCTTTCTCTCAAACCATTTGGTTGCGCTTGCTACCCTTGCTTAAAGCCTTATAACTCTCACAAATTGAGTTATCATAGTCAGAAATGTGTGTTTCTTGGTCCAGCATCTCAGCAGAAAGGCTTTAAGTGTTTGAGCACGACAGGACGAATTTATATGTCTCGGCATGTCATTTTTGATGTTGCTTGTTTTCCCTTTGTAACAGGTTTTCTTCACCGTAGTAATGTGACTTCTAATGGGAGCTTTTCTCTTCCAATGATAATTGTATCACCTCCAGCTATTTCATCACCGTCAGACATCTCTGCGACTAATTCATCTCCTCAAACGAATGCTGGGTCCTCTTCCTCCCTGAGTCCCGAAGCATCTCGTATTGGCTTAAGTCTTGTACATGTCTACTCAAAGGCCCATGAACCAGACCCGATACCCAATACTGAGAACTGTCATCCTATGATAACCCGATCCAAGTTGGGTATTACTAAGCCCCGATATCCCTTTGTGGGTCTCCTGACTTCTGAAAGTCCTACCACCCTTGCTCATGCTTCTGAACCGCGCTCCACGACGGAAGCTCTTAATATTGCTCACTGGAAGACTGCCATGATTGATGAATTCCATGCTCTTCGCCGTAACCACACTTAGACTCTTGTGCCTTTTCGGGGTCAGAAATTGGTGGATTGCAGATGGGTCTTCAAAACTAAATTCAAGGCCGATGGTTCCATTCTCAAGCATAAGGCTCGACTGGTGGCGAAAGGGTTCCAGCAATCTGCAGGGGTTGACTACGGTGAAACATTTAGTCCGGTTGTGAAGCCCACTACCATTCGGTTAATCCTCACTCTTGTTGTTACGTTTCGATGGGAAGTCCGTCAATTGGATGTAAACAATGCGTTTCTCAATGGATACCTATGCGAAGACGTGTTTATGCATCAGCCAGAAGGTTTTTGTGATCCACGAAAGCCTAATCATGTGTGCAAGCTCGTCAAAGCAATTTACGGCCTTAAGCAAGCTCCTCGTGCCTGGTTTGAAAGACTGCGTTTCGTCCTCTTCAAGTGGGGATTTCAGAACGCACGCAGTGATGTCTCATTGTTCTTCCTTCGTACACAAAATCGCCTGGTATTCATCCTTATCTATGTTGATGACTTTTTAATCACAGGCAATGACCATAAATTTGTCCAGTCATTTATTTTGGGCTTACATAAGGAATTCTCACTTAAGGATTTAGGACCTCTGCATTATTTTCTTGGTCTGGAAATCTATAGAGATGGGTCTGGCATTTACATTAATCAGGGCAAGTACTTCTTCAATTTACTGAAGAAATTTAATATGAATAAGTGCGCTCCTGTTCCCACACCTATGGTTACTGGTAGGTCTTTTTCTGGTCATGAAGGCACGCCTTTATCTGATCCTTCTGTGTATCGCCAAGCTATTGGCTCTCTACAGTATTTAACCACTTCCAGACCTGATATAGCATATTCAGTTAATAAATTGAGTCAATTTATGGCCAATCCTACTGATGTTCATTTCCAAGGTGTTAAAAGAATTTTTCGTTACCTTAAGGGTACATTTCATCTTGGCTTACATATTAAACCATTCAAAAGTCTTCAATTCATAGCATTCACAGATGCTGACTAGGCCACCGATATTGATGATCGTAAATCTATTGAGGGTATATGTGTTTATCTTGGGGGTACTTTGATTTCTTGGGCTTCTAGAAAGCAAAAGGTAGTTTCCAGAGCTAGTTCAGAGTCAGAGTATAGGGCCTTGGCTGATGGAGCTGCAGAATTGAAATGGTTATCTTCTCTAGTATCTGAACTAGGTCTGTTTCTTAAACAACCATCTGTGATCTGGTGTGACAACTTGAGCGCAAAGGCTCTAGCAGCTGATCCAGTTAATCATGCAAGAAGCAAGCATATAGAGATAGATGTGCACTTTATCTGAGACTTAGTTCTTTCAGGACATTTAGACATTCGATATATCCCATCTACTAGTCAAATTGCTGATTGTTTGACCAAAGCTCTATCGCACTCATAGTTTCATAAGTTCAGAAGCAAACTCGGCCTGTGTCCCACACCCTCTCGTTTGAGGGGGAATGTTAGTGTAAATGGAAAAATGTAAAATGTAAATAGTCACTGTAATTATTTTTGTATAGTTGTGATATACACGTGTAGAGTCTGTTTTGATTTGTAACTGATTCTGTTATGATATTTCAATATATATAGAAGGCAGGCACGATAATTTCGCTGCTCAGCCATTATACAATTCTCTGTGCATTCTGTTTCTCTTTCTATCCTCCATTTCTGCACCTTGTGCTTGTTGTCTTTGAATCTTTCCTCCTCCAATCTAGCCAATGCCTGTGCATAGCTTCCTCTTGGGCGTCGCAATTCCGATGGATCCTAATACTAAAATATTGGATATATCAACCGACCTTCTTCGTTGAAGCACTCCAGAATCTTTACAAGTTCTTTCAAACAAAATGTTGAGTTTGCGTAATTTTCTGAAAAAACTATTATGGCTATTCTTGATTCCTCCATACCTTTGAAAAGAGCATTTGTGAGATGTTCTCCTATCCTAATGAATTCATGATCAATAAAGGTATGAATTCCACTTTGACGCGGAGCTTCATAGAGTTGGCTGATGAAACCTAAGGGAGTATCATCGCCATAAAAGCTAAGGAACACATCATAAATCCATCTGTGAGAGATACAAGAGGATGTTGCTCACTGCGACATGCAGAGCTGATCGTTTGCAGAAAACAAACAAGAGAGATCTCACAGGACTGCAAAGAATGGAGGGTTCAAGTTGTTGCAAATATAGATGACCACGGTGCTCCATCATATCTGTTTAACTCCTTTTTTTTATTGTCTTTGGCCACCCGGTATTTAGCGCTTTTTCTGAACCTTATTATTAGATGTCCGAATAATCGACTAATCCAAATCAAGCACTTGTGAAAACCATTCAGGTGACTAGCTTTCCTAACTAAGTTTAACATTGTTGCATCCAGGTCTCGGACTCGAGAAAATGGTTGGATGTTCTTACCAATTTAACCATGTTTGTTGGTTTTGTTTAACTTTAACTGGCCTAGTTTTCATCATCTTCAGAAATAATAAACTGAAACTTCATGGTGTTTGTCATAGAGTTATAATTAACAAGTTTGTTTTTCACTATATATCATTGTCTTCTCTTGGAATCAAAATATACCATCTGATAAATCTAATCAACTTAAATATCATTCATTAGTCTAAGTATTTTTTTTATGAAGATATTTATTTTCTACATTTAACTTCTCAATGATAGGTTTAGTAATATGCACTTATAATTGTCATTGGAGACCAAAATGTAACCTTAAAATAATTATTGGCGAATCAAGATGTGAAAACAACCATAAACGAAACAACTCGATGAGACTTATATTTTTTTTAATTAAATATGTATATAAATTGAAGCTCGTGGCTCATCAAGAGTATGGTTGCTAGCAAGCTAGGTCTCGTTTACATAATTAAAGCATTAATAATTTCATTAATGCATAGGAAATAACTCTTCCCCACTAAGTGATGCGAGAAATTCAATGGATAGATATAGAGATATTGACGATTGACCTTGATTTACATTGAGGAGTATGCCAATGACTATTGCAACTTCAATATTTAATGTTTGATAATCCAACTGCAATCATGGGTTAACAAAAAATGGTGGCAAACGGAGGAAACAAAGCCATTATGTAAAAAAAATTCCGTGGCTAAAATTTCACCTTAACTCTTTAAGAGGTACTGATAATAATGAAATCTCATAAATGCTAAATAGAAAGTAACTAGATAGGATCTACCGTGCATTGCATGGGTACATGTATATGATTTTATTAACAGATAGAATTAATGTGGTTCCATAGTAATTTATTTAAGCATATCATCTAAACCCATTGTTATTTATCATTGAACATTAAACATGTATGGGAAGAAAATGATGTCACCATAGGAATATTTGATTATTGATGTTAATTACACAATGTTTTGAAATATTTCTCTATAAACCGCATTTGTTGTCCTATCGGTTGGTTTCTTGTTAGAATCAAGTATAAGAATCTTGATGTCATCCATAGATTTCACCCTTAATAAGGCAACATATAATTGACCATGAGTGAAAACAGGCCTAGATAGGTACAAACTAACTTTACTCATGGGTTGCCCCTAACTTTTATTGATTGTCATGACAAATGATAATATGATTGGAAATTGTCTTCTTGTCATTTTTAAGGGTAATTTAAATTCTGATGGATTCATATCCATTCGATGGATCAAGACGTTATGATTTGCTCTTGTCTCATTGAGTGTGACTGCTTTAATGAAGTGTTTACCAAGATATGTGACCTTTAATCTTGTGCCATTGCATAACCCTACAGCTTGATGTATATTCCTCACAAGCATTATGGAAACTCCTACCTTTAGTGCAAGTCCATGGGGAGGTAAGTCAGAAGAGTTTATGGTGTTCAAGAATTTTGTAGTATATAACTCTTCAAATGATGCCCCACCTTGATTAGCTTTACTCACAAAATCAAAGCTAAAATATTGAACAACCTCACCAGGTAATTATAAGTCACACATACAATCATTAATCTCCTCAACCACTTCAATTATTGGTGATAGAATAGCTCTATCCTTTTGGATAGCTGAATATCAAGATACTCGAAGTTGAACAAAGTCATAGTTCTATTGCAAAAGCTCTAGAAAAAATTAAAGTCTATCAAATCATAGAAAATGAGAATCAAACATGTGATGTACTGATATTATAGAGGACAATAGATTTATGACATGTGTGTATTTTGCATTTAATCAATCTCACCGTGTATATGCTCCACCTTAACCCATTGAATGGCAACGATATGGTCTTCTTCAAGGGAGAGTTTTCAATAATCAGTGTATGCCTAATAAGTGGGGGAGTCTCGAAGCACATTTAGGAAAGAGTTCCCGCTTGAACATAAAATTAAACAACTTTAAGGGTGCTAATTGAACTATTCCACATGCAAAGTTCAGAGCAAAGTGAGAAGGGACAAGCAAATACCAATATTCCAAAATATCCAAGCAAAACTCTTTTACCCACTTGCCTTTTGTAATAACGATCTCCTTTTTTTTTAACTGGTTACTTAACTCAATACACAGCAATTTAACAATTAACTATGGTTATAAAAATTCTTAATTTATAATATAAATTAACTAGCAAGAAATAACATTTCACATTAAAAAAAAAGTAAACTTTCAAATTCCATGACAATATCAAATTGATAGCTTAATACCAAATTGTCCAATATAAAACGTATTTCTTTCAAATAATTAATCGCAAATCAGTATAGTGGATCCACCAAAATATTTTAATAGTATCAATGATAGGCATCTTGCCTTATGATAGTAATTCATCAAAAATATGAGTCTAAGTGTCTCAATTAATGGTATAATAAATTATGAGTCCTATAATGATGGCAATATACATCAATGCATCACATATAATAAAGGAGAAGGCTATACAACGATTATAGCACAACTTAAGCCTCCAGAACCTTCCCAGAAGTCTTAGCATGGGAGCTCTCACCTAAAAAATGTTAATAGCAACAGGGTGAGACAAAAATTTCAGCAACCAGCAATCCAACTTAAAAAGCATACCAGCGAGTGTCGATGAAAGATAAATAATCAATTGCATATAAAAATAACTTCTTAAATCATACTCAATTTTACAAATAGTTCAAACAGTCATCTCTATTTACATTTAACAATATATATACACATCAACATCATTATCATAGATATATCACAATGATCATAAAAGTTACGTGAATCAATAATAACATAATCACTTTTCTTAAATATTGAGTCTCCCTTGTAACTCCCCCGCCTTATTTCCTTTGACTGAACTCATAGGCTAGTGTTGTCCCATATGACTGGAAGCTACCCTAAAAAGCTAACCATTCAAGTGATGTGGACTGGCCAGATCCACAAAGCACAAGTCTAGACCATGGGTTCTCCCCTCAACATCAATGAGGTGTCATGGGCCCTCGTAGCATAATGGACCTAGGATCATCTAGCATACATTTAGAAGTCCTCCATCTTTCTTTCTTCTTTAAGCATGTTAAATATTCACCCTCTTATTTTCTCTTTAATAACCTCCATTCCATAACAACATTCACCTCTCCCAATATCACAATAATTATGACACATACACAATTTGCCATCAATACTTGTATATATACATATGAATATTCACAACAATTTTCAACCAATAATTTCATCCTCAAAAGTCACAGTCGAATTACCAAAATATTCATCAAGAAGCATTTGCAAACATTGCCATTATAATATATAAACTCTTTGACTTTAAATTTCACAATACGTTTTCCAATATCATTAATGCAAGATTTATCAAATAATAATATTTTATGAAACTAAATTCAAAATCACTCACAAACATGTTCCAAGCATGCATAATAAGTGGAAAGTGATTATTTCATACCAAAGCAAGAGTACACTACCACAACAGTCCACAGTTCAAAGCTCAAGTCACCAAAATACAGTCAATCTACACAATTAATTTAATTATACATTAATGTAATTACTAACCAAAACAAGAATATGTGAATTTAAATAAAACTTGCTTTCTATTTAAATTTTAAATCCTGCAATAATTCCCTACTTAAAATCATAACTCGAATTATATTTTTATCCTTCAATAGCTCTATTCCATTTGTCAAAATTATAACCAATAATAATTTCTTCCATCTCCCAAAATTTCCAGCATTCCCATTTTAAATTCTCAATAAAAAAATCACATAATTAAATATTCTCAAACCCTTATTGCAAAAATAACATTTCTCTCTTCCATAAATGATTTCTCTTTATTGGAATCACTAAAAATATAATTATTTACTCAATCTATCCAAGAACGTACCAAATTTCAACACTTAAAGTTCCTCCAAAAATTCCTAACATTTATGTATCATCATAAACCTTAAATCCAATCTACTCAATAATTAATGTAGGATCTAATATACTAAAATAAATTATAAAACTCAAATTTAATAAGTACAAAAATCATATGAGCCCAAATAAAAATCTGACCAACTAGAAAATTATTTAAAATTCTCAAATCAATCAATATATAGATAAAACTAAAATGATTAAAATGTTCTACTATTTTAGCTCTACAATTTTATAGTCTTATATTGTCAAAACTCAAAACTTGGTCCAAACCCTAATCCAAAAATTTGCTTTATGCTTTGAATAAATTATACCATTAGATTGATCTAGAAGAGTAGAACAACTTTTATAAAGAGATTTTAATGATTAGGAGACGTTTTACTCACCAAAATAAGTTTCAAAACCGGACGTATGTGTAACAATGGCGAACAGCGGAGGAGAGAAGAAGAAGCATCGGGGAGAAAGAGAATACACAGCTTCTGACGCCCTCTCACCGTTTTAATAATAGTTTGGCTAAAATTACCACATATGACCCCACACTTTCCATTTTTTCATTTTCTCCCTCCGTCTTTTCTTTTTCTTTTTTCTTTTATTTTTCCTTTTATATATATATTTAAGATTTATTTCATAATAACAATATATATATTTGAGTGAATCTATATTACTCAAATAACTATAGGAAAATTTTGAATTATAATAATATAAATATTATCTAATAATAATTTTAGAAATAAAATTTTAGGATGTTACACATTCTATATAAATATGTTCTAACCGCTCAACCTTTGTCATTAGTCCAAACACATTGTCATGATGAAACATATATAAGTAACTAAGGAAGAGTGTTGGTTAAGTAAAGTGACACTCATATAATGGAAAGCCACAACATATGCTTACTCATTAGTCTATGCTCTAGATAGGTCATGGTTGCCATAGTAAATAGTGGTTTAAAGAGTATCCTAGGATTCTCTATGACATCAGGTAAGAGGTGCAACTGACAGTATTCCTCGAGCCCTATACTAAAGTCTAGGTTTATCATATTCACCCCATTCTGAATAGTAAACCTCTCAAACATGTAACTGCAACCATTTCGAAGTATGCCACAGTACCTACAGATTAGCCCTCTAGTGTGCACTATCGCAAGAATCAAATTGCCCTTATGATAATAATTGCAAACATTTACCACCGTTTACATAGCAGAGAAATGAATTGTCAGGCAAAGTAATAATAAAAAGAATGGTAGACAAAAACCTTTCTATCTACGAGAATGACATTGAAGGTGACATGAGGATTTGCAGGTGATACAGGTTAGTACCAAAAAAGGCTAACAACCTTCAAGCATATTATCCAAAATGTGTCTATTGCTGACCTATCGTAAGTTGGAAACCTCCCCGAATGTCATTGTGAAAATCAATTGGGCGGAAATGAAGGGGTGTGTATCCTTTATAGAGTTGGTAATGAGAAAGTATTGCCAATCATATAAAGATTCATGTGCGTTGGAATGTTTTTGCTGTCATTATAAAAACAAACAAATCTGCAAATATTTTCTAATAAGATGCGATCAAATGGGTCAAGCAAATGCTTTTCAAGGGATTTGTAACATTTTTTTAATAAGTAGTAAGTAACGATAAAAGACGTGTTTTTATGGGAAAAATAAGATTGTGCTGCTTTGTTTCCAAATACTGTGAGTCAAACTTTTGGTAATCAATTACCAAATATGTTTCCTTATTATTTTTTTGGAAAGATTGTGCTGCTTTTGTAAAAATAATGAAATCGTGTATCAACTTTACTAATTAACTTTTTCTATTTTTGTTTTTTTTAAATCAATACTCTTTAAAATTAATTGGAAAGATTCTAATATTTATACTAATATCACTAAACCAATAATCTCAAGTCACAACAATTGCCATAATTTGAATTTGATTGAGCATTTATTGCAATGGGTTGGTCTTCTTTTCTTTTATAGCCTTCAAAAGACTAATCAATAATTTGATAACAATTAGTACTGAGAAACAGGTTGGTCTGCGGGTTGGCCTGTCAAATGGTGCGGGCTTGTGCAGCCCACACCTTGGCGGGCTGGGAAACCCCTAGTTAGAACTTGTCATGGCTAACCCGTCAACCCGCCACTTTTTTCAATTTTTTTTGAAATTTTTTTAATATATATTATAAATTTTAATAAATAGAAATATTTACAAAAAAAATTAACATGAAGTTAATTGGTTTCAAAAAAGAAATCTTTGGAATAAATTTTCATATATTATTTAGATTAAAATATATTTAATAAATTTTATGTATTTTAATCCTAAAGATTTTTTAAAAATATTCATTTTTTATATATAAATAACAATAAGATTGAAATGTTGAAATAAGTATATTTAATTATGTGTCATGTAATATATAAAGATTTAACATTTTAGAAAATTTAATTAAAAAAATTAATTTTTTTTTAAAAAAGGGGGCTGGTGGGCTAGCCCGCCAACCCGTAGATTGGACCCGTTTTACCAGTTCTAATAATAGGGTGCTATTATAAAGTTTGGGGTGTGTTTATAAAAGGTTTTGCTTGACTTGTTTTCTTATGGGAGGGTTGCGTATCCAATTTTATGAATCTTCTTATTTAAAATTGATTGATGATTCGGAAGGGAACAATTTTGCGTAATTATCAAATAGTGTCATCTTGTTGGAGGTAATATGGATTCCATCAATTAAAGTAAAATTCATATTATAATCATAATAGAAGGAGAAATACTTACATACTCTCAAAGTGTCATGTCATCCATATTCTACCCAATGAAAATATTCTACGTATCCTTAATTGTAGATCTCATATTTCATAAATTTATTCTAATTATTTCTCTTTTTTCATAATAAAATCTCTAACAAAGGTAACTAATAAGAGAATTCTGGTACGACGATTCTGAGAGAGGATCAGAATTTTTTTTAATAATTATGATATGAATTTTAATTGATGTGATCCTCTAATTACCAGCAATACGATCCCCAGCATTAAATATGCGCGATTAATTATTTATAAATTTTTGATCCCACAAAATTTCCGTATGCCTTTTCCATTTTTGACCAAAAAAGAGAAAGAAAAAAAGACGTTTTCCATCTTCCAAATCCTGACCCCTCGATCTTCGATTGCATAACGGCTTTGTCCTCTCCAATCTCCGGTTTCCTCTCACTACGTGAAGAGCAGCCGGCCAGCCGTCGCCGCCGTTGGTCGAGATGTTGGACATCAATCTCTTTAGAGAAGAAAAGGGTCACAACCCTGAAGTCATCCGGGAGTCTCAACGCCGTCGTTTCGCCAGTGTCGAAGTAGTCGACCACGTCATACATCTCGACAAACAATGGCGAAAGCGTAAGCAACTTTCTTTCTTCACTCCCTTCAGTGACTGTACCTGTGTTTGGCTGCACGCAAAAAAAAAAAAAGCACTTTTGATAGAGAAACCGTGGTTTTGCCAAAACGCAGCCAAGCATTCTTAACCTTTTATCAATTTTTTTCTCGAAGTTAATCTCCCGAACTAATCCGAACATACACCGGTGTTATGGTTTGACGAAAAAATATCCAAAACATAAGCCAATTTTTTCAGCTTTTCAAAGTTACTTTTCAAAATATATTTTTTAAAAATCATTTTTATCATTTTTCTTCAAAATTATGCATGCTTTAAAAGGGGAAAAAAAGAAAATCAATCCGCCGTTATGGTTTGCAGGACAATTTGAGCTGGATAATCTCCGGAAAGAGGTCAATAGGATCAGTAAGGAAGTCTCCGAACTTAAGCGTGTGAGTTTGTCATTCAGATTCGTTTCTCCTTTCCGATTTCAGTAGTTCATGATAGACAATGCATGCTTGGATTATATGTAAAAGGTGATGTATGATTTACAAGATAATTATGTTTATTGATTTCTTAAAGAATGATTCATTTGTTGAAAATCTTAAATTTGTACCATTGATGAATCATTGCGATGAGCACTGCTCAGTAAGATTCATCATTGCCATGATTCATTAAGTAACGTTTATGAATCATTAGTTCATGATTTACCATTGATTTTTCAAATTAAGAATGTCAATTTGGTTCTCATCATCGCGATGAGCACTGCTCATAGTATCATCAAATTGACATTTTCTTACCGCTGCCCGCTTTTCCGCTTGATAGGCAGGTGAAGATGCGACCATGCTCATCCGTGAATCGGAGGAGTTAAAGAGGCAGATAACCAATAAAGAGGTTGAAGTTCAGGAAAACTTAAAACAGCTTAACTCAAAGCTGGAAACAATTGGAAACCTTGTACATGATTCAGTTCCAGTCAGCAATGATGAGGTTTCATAATGTTTTGTTTGGCTTAATTTTTTGTTGTTGTTTTTCTTAATTCTTCCTCAAACCTCTATCGAAACATAATTATCCATTGGTCTATAATATTTCTCAGGCCGACAATGTTGTGATTAGATCGTGGGGGCAGAAAAAGATGGAGCCTAAACTGAAGAATCATGTGGATCTAGTTGAGCTCCTTGGAATAGCAGATCCAAAAAGAGGTTATAAATTTATACATCTGGTGATCAAGCATATTGATCTTTTCACTGACTTGGGAGATGTCTTTTGCATATGACTCATTTTCATGTAATTTACCGTTCGATAGACTATCTCCATCTTTAACTTAAGATCTAATTGACTAATTTGGAAAGATTAAATAAGTTATAAATTACTTTAATTTAAAATATTTTATACTTACCATTTTTCTCCAAATTAATTTTCTTCACTTATAAACTAATATATCTAATTATACACAAATACTTCAAAGGGATCACTTAATATATATAGTAATTAAATAATTTATTTAGTTTTTTGATACTCTTCAAATTGATTAATTGGGTTTTATATTAAGCAGGTAGTAGCCAACATGTTTGAAATGTTGTTATTATTTGATGCTGTATTTTTTGAATCCTTCCAGCCACGAACTTCAGAAATGGATGCATTTGGGGTGCTATTATTCCTTTTTAACATATCTTAATTGTTTTATGATGCATAATATATAGGAGCTGATGTAGCTGGAAAGAGAGGTTTCTTTCTGAAAGGAGATGGTGTTCATCTCAATAGAGCTTTAGTTAACTTTGGACTTGATTTTTTGGAGGAAAGAGGATATACTCCGTTGCAACCCCCTTTCTTCATGAGAAAAGATATGATGTCAAAGTGTGCTCAGTTAGGCCAGTTTAATGAAGAACTATACAAGGTAAAGTTGAAGTTTACACTCAAGGTTTTTTTTCCTATTATTACGAGGGTTAGCGTTGGAGTAACGATAAGGTTACATCTGTGGTGTGACCTGGAAGCAAAGTTTTCAAATCTTGGAGATCCCTCTGCAGACCCCATATGATGGAGAGCGTTGTGCACTAGGCCATGGTTTTTTCTAGTCTTTTCCTCCCATCATATATAACTGAGTTGTTATGCAGGTTACAGGTGAAGGAGAAGACAAATATCTTATTGCAACAGCCGAGCAGCCATTATGTGCATATCATTCACATGAGTGGATCCACCCTTCTCAATCACCTATAAGGTAATATATTCACTGCTGTTTAAATTTGAACGATTGCTTTTAGGTTTTGATCCAAAAAAATTGCTGTTGCCATGCAGATATGCTGGTCATTCATCATGCTTCCGTAAGGAAGCTGGGTCGCATGGTCGCGATACCCTCGGAATATTTAGGGTTCACCAGTTCGAGAAAGTGGAGCAATTTTGCCTCACTAGCCCAAATGGTAATGATTCTTGGGATATGCACGAGGAAATGATAAAGAATTCTGAGGATTTTTACAAAGCAGTAAGTGTTTTCCCTCATCTCAAAGCAATGGGAATGAGTATTATATTATTAGTTTACTTCATTGAGTGCATGCTTGGCTTCAAAGAAATATATATATATATATTGCACATGATTTGTGAATACTATAATTTGTTATGAATTTTATTATATGTATTGACATTGATTTGGAAATGAATTTAATTTGCAGTTAAAACTTCCTTATCAAGTGGTTGCCATTGTATCTGGTGCTTTGAACGATGCTGCAGCGAAGAAGTATGATCTAGAAGCGTGGTTTCCAGCATCCCAAGCTTATAGAGAGCTAGTTTCCTGTTCAAACTGTTCTGACTACCAGGCCAGAAGATTAGAAATTCGATATGGTCAGACGAAGGTTAGTTATTCCATGCCATTATAAAATTTGATAGGTTAATACCAATATCCTCTTCTTCAATTTTACTTTTATTTTGATCTAAATCCGTCAAGTTTCAAATCATAGATTTTGATCCCACAAATTTTATTTTGTTTAAAAATATTAGTCCCTATTGTTTGAAAATTGCAATGACAACAACAACATATCATTATTGCACTAGGTAAGGTCACTATATATATGGATCACATGACACCATGCTCTATCATAGACCAGATCTCTAAATTGATTATTAATTAAAAAATCTATGTTTATAATTTCACTGAATGAGTGTGCACTTTAATCTTTTTTACCTCTTCTCTGAAGATTCCATGTTGATTGGCCAACCCTTCTCACTACCAATGCCTCTATTAGTCTTCTATGAATATGTCCCTACGGCCTCAAGGCATATTTAAATTGTGTTAATCCAATGTTGATGGCATTCACTTTCGATTACTTTTTGAATGAAAACTGTAGAATGTTTCGTTTCTGTACTGAATTAATTAGTACGAGAAGTTTCTTAATTAGCATATGGAACATCGAAATATCCATTTATTAGATAGATTATACGAATAATTACAAGTAAATGTGATTTAATTAATTCGACCCTTTTTGTTGGCTGTTGCAGAGCGATGAGCAGACTAAGAAATATGCTCACTTGTTGAATTCTACTCTCACTGCTACAGAGAGGACTATTTGCTGCATACTGGAAAACTACCAGAAGGAAGATGGTGTGGAGATCCCACAAGTCCTCATACCATTCATGCGTGGAAAGACTTTTCTTCCTTTCAAGAACAACACTACTAATTAATTTTATAAAGTTGAGGTTGGGTTTTTTTTTCCGACATTAAATAATGCACTTCCACCAACATTACTCGTACGCCATTATTACAAGTCTATTTTAATTTTTTTTTGTTATAAAGGATCAAAGTGATATTAAAGTAGAAGTCTTTACAAAGAAGCATACGTAGTAGGGAGAAACAAAACACACTGTAAAGTTCATGAGGACAAAAACGGTAAAGAAAATATCCTAATGCTACGGAAAAATTCCATTATCGAAGCCAAGTCTATTTTAATTAGTTTTCGGATGTTAAGAAATATTAGTTAAATCAACTTTGTTATAGTGACCCATGTAATTCTTATCCCTATTTAATATACAATACACAATGAATGAAGTGCAGAAGTCTGCCTTCATATAAAAATTTCAACAAGACGATTTATAAATATGATAAAATCTATTCTTTCTTAAAAAGATTAGGAAAAAGCCTCTCATTAAGGAATTAATTATAAAATAAAATCATCTACATATATATAATTAAATTTCTACAACATGTAACTGAAATTTTACGTATGCAACTAAACAGATCATATTTTATAATTAATTTTTAAATAAGGGATTTTTCCCAATTTTCCTCACCTTCTTTACTATGAATAGCAGCGGAGGATCCATCGTAAAAGTGATGGAGAGGTAAATTTTGTTACCTCACCCACTGTCACTACCTGTCCCAATAATTAATGAATCCAGAAAGAATGAAAAAGTATGAAGCAACAAAGAAGCTGTTTGGCTTGACCTTGAATTGTGACCACAAAATTTCCAAGTCATCGGAAGTCGCAACCCAGTCCAGTATTTGTGGGGCCCTCATGGTTAATTCTACCCCGCCAGCCAATTCTGACTCCATTCTCATTTCTCAACCACTCTCACAAACCTTTACACAACACAAGTGTGGCTTCACTTTGATAGTTAATTACTCGCTGTGTTACTCAAATATATAAATTTGACGTTTGAACAAAAATACTCATATTTAATCTAAGAATTATTCAAAAATTATTTTTGAAGGAAAAAAATTTATATACGCAATGTATCAGTATTTAAATTTAGATATGCTCACTATAATAAAATTTTTAAGTAGCCACTTCTCATCCACCCACTTAAATCCTTTTTATCAGCATCAATTATTCATATCATGTAAAATAAAATGATGTTTAAAATTAGTTAAATACAATAATATGTAAGAGATATAACTCTTTTTCTAAATATACTCTTATTGATAAAGATAATCAATAAGAGAGAAAATAAGCTGAAAAATATAAGATAATGAGTTAAAAAAAGATTTGACTGACGTACAATTAAATGGGGTAAAATAGAAAAAACAAATCAAATTTTTAGACAAAAGAATTGTTGCTTATATATGGATCAAACTAATATAAAAGAATGTTGTTTTCTTTTTTTGCCAGGGAAAAAAAGAACGATGTTTATAAATATAGAACTTGCTGATATTATCCTAAAAATATAAATATTCTACCTCACGGACCCAAAAAAGGGAGTCTTGAACCGGGTTCTAGAAGGGAGAGAGTAATTAACAAGAGGAGCTGAATCAAAGCCGCAATTGTTGGGCTTAATTAAATAAGCTGAAATATGCATTACTAACACGGGGGACCCAACGATGGCGCCATCTGAAACATCCAGGCGAGTAAGCTTCGTGGAGGCCAGCTTGCCGCTTGCTTGAACTCACTTCTCTCTCTCTCTCTCTGTATATGTATGTGTGTACACATACACTCATATGCCGACACTAGTAAGGCCAGTTCTGTGTGAGTCTCTGAGCAAGATTATGAATTAGGATCTTGTTGGTGGTGATATCGAGCAGCCAAACGCCTCAGACAAAGTGCTCGACATCACCCCCAACAAGATCCCAATTGATGATCGAAACACCAACCATCTCTCTCTCATCAGAGACTTATCGCCGTCAAACTGCACCTCCCTATCAACTGCGGTGCACGGTGGTCATGGAAGATTGTGCCTGTTGGCTGTGGCCTTGGAAACGAAGCCCCCCCGCTCCACACACACACACACACACACACACACACACACATCATGAGTCTTAAAAAATATCATTATTGCATGGAATCCTCCCCCTTCATCATCATTACCATCTAATTTTCATCCAATAAGGAAATTTGTTGTCCTCAACTAATTATCTCGTACTTGTTTTATGATGCAGGAGCCGTTCAAGGTATATATATTATTGTAGCTTATGCTTTTTTTGTCTTTTGTTTTTAATGTTTCTTTCTTCTAAACACACATTTGATATATACAGTGATTCAATATTTGATTTGCAGTATTTGGACTCTTTGACACACACACACACACACACACATATGGGTTTGAGCCATTGTGATCACTTAACAAAACTACCTGACATTTCTGGAGTTCCAAATTTGACAGAATTAAACCTTCATTATTGTGCAAGTTTAGAAGAGGTTCATGACTCTGTTGGATTTCTTGAGAAGCTAGCTAGTAGAGTAGAGGGCTTGCGGATGATGCACCAAACTAACAAGAGCATTTCCACGTGCCATCAAGTTTGATCCTTATTACGTATGGCGTTCAAGCATTCAAACATTCCCAGATATCCAAGAAAAAATGGAGAATCTTTGAACTATTTCTATAGAAGTAGCGGTATATATATAGAAGAGTTTTCAGCTTCCATTGTAAACCTTAGTAGTGGACTTCAAGAACGATGTAATCCTTCCATCTGGCTTAAAGGAGTTTTAGGGAAACTATTTAGATGAAGATCTTCGCATAATTTTACATTCTTTTCCCAAGTTTACCTCACTAGACCTTTCAGGGAACAAATATTAATTGTGAGGCTTCCTTATGGCTTACAGGAGTTTTTTTACTTGAACTTACTTCAACTAGAAAGCTGCAAGTGTCTCAGAGAAATTCCCATTCAAGCTGAGTCATCAAGTTTTTTTTTTTTTTTTTTTTTATCTGTGGAATCAGATCTCCCCTTTACATCTTGTGAGCCTCACATATTCTTGCCGTTTTCTTATTTCACAGGAAACCTTTCAGGAAAGGGGGCTCATTGTTATGAGATAGACATGACTCAAGATGATATGAGGAAATGGAAAGCATATTTATATATGTGGGCGCGCGCGCGCGCTCTTCTTTTAGATGCTGAGACCTTTGTTCCATTACCTTCATCAAATCTATTTCTGAATTGAAAACGGGTATCAAACCAAGTTAAGTAATCAAAAAGGCATGGAAGTCATTTCTCACCATTTAATGATTTTTCCTAGATGTTGGAGTCTAAAAAATTATAGTACTACGAAAGCTACATTAGATTGCCTCTCTGGATTATCTGCAGATGATGGAGTATCAGTAGAAATGAGATCAGTGATCATAGAAGTTTCAAGAGAATTCACTCAATGGAGTTGAAAGTGGTGGATGAAATAGCTGAGAGGGTCTTGCAGCTAATAAGAGCCATTTCAAGGAAGTGATGAACATAAAAATGAGCTGCACAGCCAATTGGCTTAGTTAGAGGAGAGAAATAAAGAGCTAGAGGATCAAATCAAGGCCATTAACTCTGATATGAATGCTTTTGAATCAGTTAAGAACATGGCTACTAAGTGAAAGAGAGAAATTTTTGACGGAGGAAAGTTGCTCATAGCTCAAAGAGACCCAAACAAATATCAAAATGGAATGATTAAACTTGGAGAGAGAGTAAAAGACCAAAGCATATGTTGGTGTTTTTGAGTAAAATATAGTATGTGACGTAAGAGGAGGAACTAAGAGTAGAAGTAACTTGTTAAACTCATCAGGGCAAGTTCACTCTCCAACTTTGAAGAGTGGAATGTAGAATATGTTTGTTCAATCAAAGATATATGTAAAATATTAGGACTTCTTTGCTGATTCTAATGATTGAAGCGAAAGATGATTTAATATCCTTCAAGATAGGCATCTCTTTTTGGGGGGTTTCTCATCATCTATCTATGATTCAAGAGTTAAGCTTTACCCCTCCTAACAAAATAAAACAAAATTTTATTCTACAATAAAACTAACATGGCATCTCATATTATTGTTAATTCAAACTTAACTATTGGAAAGTCTAAACACTAAACAGACGGTTCTCCAAGTATAGTTTGTTCGGGGAAGGTACGTACTAATTAAATCACACTGAAATACTAAACTTTTGACGGAGGACTATATGTATTTTTTGAAGAAAAAACTCAAAAGCCATATTCAGAGAAGAGGGAAAACAATTAAAACCGAAATCAGGCTTGCACTTATGTCAATTTTCACTTTTAACTCTAGAAGGGCAATCTAGTCTTTTGATAACATTTGAAATCCTTGATTAGATAAGGAATTTGTTAAAAATATGTGCCTAAATTCACAATTTAATATTTTAGTTAGATTTAATTAGAGTTTTCTCCTTTTTTTTTTTATATGGATTTCTTATAACTGTGTGTGAGTTAAATTTATTTATTTTATAAGATTAAAACATGTAATTTTTGTTTTCCTCAATATTGTGATTTTTTTCAAAAAGAATTAAGAATCACATGCACATATGACAAATTATTTTTAGATTTTACTACATAGTCGTTAAATCAACAACTATTAAAAAAATTCATACTGACAAAAATGAATATAATATGTCAAGGACATTAAGACCAAGAAAAAATGTTATTTCTTGACAAATAGATCATCATTTCAATATCTACAATGGATTCTTGTTTTGGCTAGAGCCGGGAATTTACGGGCCCAGCCCTATTAAGCCTGTTTAATTGGAGAGCCGAGCCTGTAATTTTGAGCTTTCAAAAGGAAATGGGCTTAAAAGGGCTAGCCCTAATGAGCCGAGGCTTAAAAGGATAGGCCCTTTTAATTCCGCCATAATTTTTTTATTTTTTTAATAATTTATATGTATTTTACATAATAATCATATTTTAAATTTATGATTTTGGTTTATTATTTGTTGAAAAAATTAAAATGATAATGATTGTATTACAGATAAAATAGTTGATATTTTTTATCTCACTAAAGCAAATCATTCTAAGCCTATTCCTAGTAAAGTTTAGTCAAATTCAAATATTCTTAAAACTGAAGATAGTGATGATGATTGATGAAGAAAGAAGCTTATGTTGTATAATTTATGAACTTAAGTTTAAGACTTTTAAAGTATTTATTATTGTTGATGTAGTTATGTAGATAATTAGATATAATTTTTTATGTTTTTGAATAAAAAAATTGCATTGTGTTAAAATTATTGTATTTTTCAAAAAAAAAAAAAAAAAGATGAACAGTACCTCAAACTCGCGGGCCGACCCAAGACCCATCCTCCTAGGGCCGGCTTTTTGGCTAAAGACATCCTTAAGCTTTCATTATTCATATTTTAAGGTATTAACCCAGTCCCTAGAACTGATCTTGCCTTTCCTTAGATTTATTTTAATCAATAGAGATTAAAAATCATTAAAAGGTGATGGCGCCATGCATGAGACCCGGGCTTAATACCAAAAGCCCACAGCCTGGCTCAATGGATAACAAACCCACTGTTTCTTGCGGCCCAGACTTCTTTCCGTTATTGTTTCCGAGAATCTGCCGACGTCTAGGGGTCTCTGTCGCCACTAGTCTAGCTGTTTGGAGACGGTATCAGCACTGCTGGATACAGCAGCAGAAGGTGGGCGAAAGATTCTCTCGTAGTTTTTTAGAGTAGGTATATAATTTCATTTGCCTTTCGATCTCCGATTAATTTATATTTCCTTCATCTGATTATAAATTAAATTTATGATAGGGAAAATATAGTTGCTTCTTATAAGTTTAGCAAAATGTGGAGCGAATTCCCTGGAATTTTTAAGATGTAATCTGTTGGTGAATTTTCATTCAGAATTGTCGAACTCGAAAGTTTTCAACGTTTAAAAGTGTTATTTTCCACACCTAAACTTACTAGACTGAAGCTATTAATGTACACGGTTGTAGCTATTTAGAAGGAATGGAGAGGGAACCTTTCCTTTTACAACATTTAAAGTAATTTCAGGGATACTAGTGGCGCCGTTGTTGTTTCCGTGCGTGTTCAACTTATACGATGAAAGAGAAGACGGGTTGTTAGTGATTACTTAAGCCAAAGTTTTTTTTCCCCTGAGCAAACTGTGCGAACATCTAAATTTTTTTATCTTGCTTTACAATGTTCATCACTGTTTCTATTGATATATAGTAGTTTCAAATTCTTACTTCAAGCATGTGGGTTGTTGAGAACCAAAAGAATTTTGGTTTGCTTAATTCATCAATCTTATTTTGATTGGACTACAAAATTATACTTTCATATTAGACAACCTTATCTTTGTTGTTACTTATTGGAAGTTATATTTTTCCCCCTTTTCCTGATGGCTCCCCTGCATTGAGAGAATGCATTTTGATATGATGGTATCTTGCAAGTTTCTAAGCTAGTATATGTGGATTTCTAGGAAATAAGTTAGTGATTAATGCCTTCAATCTAAGATGCTTCAGAGGAATCATTTTTCACTGTTATCTTCATAGCAATTGAATGGTAAAGTTTCCAATTTTCTGGCTAGGTCCTGCTCCTTAATTATATTCTGAAATTTCTTTGGAAAAGCGAGAATAGTTCTGTTATATTTTTCTTGGCTGTTGGATTTTACATTTAACTTACGGTTGTAATTACTTCTATTAGAATCGCATGCATTTACTATGACTGTACCCTTTTTATCTACCCTCCCTTCCCCCTCTCAAATGTCATCTAGTAATATTAAACATCTTTGATGGTAGGTTATAGTTCCTCTGTTTTTTAACTTGATGTTGAAGGTGCTAATAAACTGAACTGATGGCAGTTGTATGTCTTAATAATTTAATCCATAGATTCTTTATTCATTTTAAAATTTGAAAGTATGTTTCGTCTGTTAAGGCATCTGATATAAAAGCCCTGCTGGGTTGGCTGAAGCTTAAATTTCAGGTTGTCAAATTTGTTTTACATGAAATGTATAAATATCACTGTCATATACAATTAGATATTATCTTTATTTCCTTCTGTCCATGAAAAAATATGGTTGCTTAGCTTAAATATCATTTATTATCATTCAACAGGACAATATGACGCATCAGAATACAGGTATTGACATAGAATATGAATATGAAGAATTTAGTAGTTTGAAGCGACCAAAATTGACTTCTAAAGTATGGGAAGATATGCTGAGAATTCAAACAAGTGATGGTAGTAAAGTTCAGTGCAAACACTGTGGCAGGTTGCTGCAAGATAACTGTGGAACTTCTCATTTAAAGCGTCACCTTGTCAGATGCATCAAGCGTCCAAAAACAGCGGATGGCGTTGACCAAGAGCTAATGACTCTACCGCATGTTCAAGACACAGGTATTGACAAAGGTAAGCATGCATTCTCTATGAAATTGAAATATTAGCCCCCGAGTTCATTTGATCTTCACTAATTTTCAATTTTTTTTTTTTATCTAGCTTCAATATAATATTCTTTAATGAGGGAAACAATACACAGCAGTACAATGGTTATAGTCTATGTTAGTTACTTGCTTCTAACGGATATCCCATGCAAATTTCAATTTCGTCCCATCTGCTTTTTGTCACTGATAAATCACATAACAGTATGAAAACCATAAAGCTTAAAGTATTCACAACAGAGCATCAGACGTACATCATATACTGTTGCAACTTGCAAGGATGTTAAAGTTGATATCATTTGAGGAGCTACACATGCTTGAATGTCTGTGTTTTTACTTATGTCTTATAGTTGTTCCAAGCTCGGTTGATATAAAAAAGAAATGCGAGAGTTCACATTGATAAGCATCTACTATTTCACTCTTTCAAAAGATTATAGGAGTTTGGTTTGTATTGGTAATAATAAAATGATTCATTACAAAGTGAATTTCAATTTGTCATAATGTGATGTTCATTTATATCCCATGGATATTATCTATAGTCAACCAAAATGCTAACTATGACAATTGGGTTGAGAAAAGGCAGTAAACTTGTCTTTTCTTTTCATAAATTCATGTAGGAGATGATAGAAATGAAAATGGCTGGTTGTAGGGTTGTCTGCCTTTTGACCTGTAATACTGGATAAGGGAAGAATGAGGGAGATGGAGGAAAATAAGCCGACTGTTAAAATTGTGGATTGGTAAGCTTTTAGAGTGAGAGAAAGTCTTTCTTGGTTCTGGCCTTTGTGTTGCCAATGGTGAAGGGAAGACAAGGGGTGGATTACGATTCACCTTGTGAATGACAAAGTTATCATTCTAGGAGGTCAAGCTGAGAGACTATTGGTAGAACTTATTTATATGGTGGATAGTTGGTGTTTGGTGGTCAATGACGGAGATTGGAAGAAACAAATGAGAAATGGAGCAAAACTCCTAATGTAATCCAAATACTTAAATGACTTATTTGTTATAAAGGAAAGACAATGCATAATATGCTTTCCCATAGAGAAATAGGAGACACTAACATCCACATCGAATTGAGGACAGTATTCCCATTCATATATATATGCTAGCTGTGAGAAAATTCATTGTCTTTATAATTGTAACTTTCTGATTGATGTGCGGCTTCTAGTATGTCAACCAGCAATGCCACTGAATTAACCTTTTCCATCTCTGCTAACTTGTAGAATTTGGAGCGAGCACAGTATATGTGGCTCACCCATTAAAGGCTGAACCTGCATCCCTCGTCACTTCTTTTCCTGAGACACCAAATAGTCAAGGATCGATGATTACTGATTCTGCTACTGGGGGAGAGCAGCATCCAAAAACCAAATCCATTTTGGGATTAGCTAACGTTGAATCTTCCAAAAGCCAGATCGATCTAACTTTGGATGATGCAGAAATGAGAGCATTTTATGCTTCCTTGGAAGCAGATGCCTCTGGTGTGTCACCTCCCCAAGATATTAGGGTCAGTATTGAATTGCCCAGAACTCCATTGTGTGAAGAGACTGAGAAAGCTTTGAAAACATTACAAGAATTTCTCTCCAAAGACTTCTCTGCTGTATTGCATTCTGAACAGCGCAATGCGATGAAGTCCACCTTAGAGTACCTTACCAACCTTACAGTAGATGATTGGATCTCTCTGGAAATGCGCTTATTAATATCAGAAGTCTCAAAAAGGTTTACTCAGTGGAGTTCTGAATATAATAATGCTGGTCGACAAATTGAGTGTTCTAGCACCAACCTGTTGAAAGCAGACAAACTAGAAGAAAGTCTTGAAGCTAACAAGAGCCAGTTTAAAGAACTCGCATCATTAGAAAGCGAGTTAAGCAGCCAGTTAGCCGGTTTGGAGGAAAGAAAGAAAGAATTGGAAGAGCAGCTAAGTGGCATTAAAGCAAACATCTGTGTCTTTCAGTCAGCTAAGAATACGGCAACGAAGAGAAAGAGGGAAACATTCGAGGAAGCAAGGACCCTTAAATCACAAAGAGATGAGTTGAAAGAACAAGCCCCGCACCTAAGAGACGAGTGGGAATTGGCTAAGAAAACCCAAGCAAATATAAAAGATGAATGGTCAAAGCTAGCAGAAAAATTTAATGAAAGGCTAGATGGTGTAAACTGTAAGTATTTTGATAGTAATAACAGGCGCATTGAGCCTTCCGAAAATTGATTGATTTTACAAACTGATTTTATTGTAGCAAATAGTGGTTGCTGCTTATTGTAATTTAAGAAATGTGCAAAAAGCAATGGCAGGCTTGAATATATGCTGCTGTTCAACAGTTTTTGGTTCCTTATATATATTTCTAGACCGTGTTTGGTATGCTGGAATGAGTGATGAAAAGGAAATAGGAAATAAAATGACTAAATGAGAAAGTGAATAGGGAAGGAAATGAGAATGGTTTTTTTTACTTTTGGCTTGCAAGAAAGAATCAAGAAAATGCCAAGGTCCATTTGGATAGCACTTTGCAGATTTAAATATACTTGTGGGGCAATTTTGGGGCAATATTTGTTATATGTAATAAATTGAGAAAATCCCATAAAAATACCTTAGAAATTTGAAATTGATAAATTAGGGTGTTGATACGGAATATCAAATTGGACTACAAGCATCAATTTGAAATTTCCATATGTTGCAAATTTATTTATACACCCTGTTTTCTTCTCTCTCCCTCTCTCCTTCCTCCCTCTCCCTTCCAGTTTGTCGCCCCCATTCTGACATCATTTATCTCTCGCCACTTGAAAATCGAAATCACCCTTCTCCGGCCACCATCTTCATCTCAACCATCTATCGTCGCTTCTCCCACCGTCTTCATCTCCTTCGCTGCCTTCCACCATTGAGAAACCATATGCGAGCTCCTCTTCTTCCGCCGGCATCATTGAGTCTGAGGTGGAGTTTGAGTGTAACTGGGAATATGGGATTGGAAATACCATTCCTGACGGTAAACAATGGAAAATCGCAAATTTTCTCATAAACTCCGTAATCCCTTGCTTCATCCATCGGCATCGTGTTTGATGTGGTGCTCGTTCTTTGATGGAGAAGATCGATATCACCATTATCATTCCTAAAGAGCTCTGGTCGAAGCAAAGAATGCTGCCACAAACTTAAGATTTCCAGCACAAAATCACATTCTCTTCCTCTAATGTATTGCTCTTACCATTAACAAAAAAAAAGTCTTGAAGAACCTCTTGCTGGCAAAAGTCGCCGGCGACATGCGACCACCCATGGAGATGCTCAGGACACAGTAAAAAGTGAACAAAATGAGTTTGCAAATGAATGAGTAATTAGAGAGAGAGGCATGGAGGTGGAGGAGGTGCAGAGAGACGGGATGAGAGGAATGGCGGCAAATGGGAGGGGAAAATCTTCAGAAAAAAGTGTTGCAGATGAGAGAGAGAGAGAGAGAGATATGATGATGACGACGACATATGGACAGAGGAGGAGGAAAGAGGAGAAGGGCATGTAGGTAAATTAATGACGTTCCAAAATTTCAAGGTCTTATTTGGTAAGTAGAATGAAAATGGACATAAAATTTTAAAATATATTTGATATGTTATAAAAATAGAATCTGATTTTTATGAAAAAGAAGAAGGCTAAAATGTCCTTATAATTTAAAAAAATATTTGCCCCTCCAATCACCTCAATCACAAAAGTAGCTGTCTGCACTCTTTTTTTTTTTTGGGGCAAAATGGTACCATTTTATTCTAAAGAAAGTTAAAAACTAAAAAAGCCCACATATCAAGAGCATCAAAACCAAAAAATCAATCAAGTTATCGACTGCGGAGGAATATACTTGCTTTAAAAATTTAAAAATCCTCCCAAAGCATTTCCGACCTTCTTCCTCCAGCATCAATGGAATCTACTTGCTTTCCTCTCAAAGCCCTTCACCGTTAAATCTCATCATCATCATCATCATCATCCCAATGCCAAACACGGAGGTGATAAAGCTCAAACGACAAGCATTTCGGAAACAGAGACTGATAGAGGAGGGAAGTCAAAGAAAGAGAGACTAACAAAGGAGGGAAACTGAAAAGAGAGAAACTGATGGGGAGCTCACCTGTTTTTGTTCTCAACCTCCTCTACGTTTTCTTTCTTGTATTCCCATCAAAAAACCCAATCCAAATTGTGACAATAATGACGATGACAAAGATATGGCTGGTTGTACTTGCCGGCGGTGGTTAGTGCCCGCTGATAGTAGATCATTGTTGCCAGTGTAGGTTGTGCTCATGGTCAGACAGTTGGATTTTGAAGGTAGAGATGAGCCTATGGAATTCATATAAACCTTTTTTGATTCAATTTAATTCTACATGGAATTCAATTGTATCATACCAAGTATAGAATTCAATTCTATTTCCATTTTCATGTTTTGAATTCTTGTGTATCAAAC
>QFDD01001155.1:0-28945 GCA_006871305.1 Vachellia collinsii
ATGTTTAATGCCATTGAAGGCCCACTTCAAATTGCAATAATTTCCGTGATGCACCCAACATTCAATGTTAAAATTGTTTCTTCATCATTGTTCTGTTTATGCATTCAACGCCAATGAGTATTAAAAACAATAAATCTTGATTTAAGAAATCAACCTTCAAATATAATTTTTTTTAAACCTTTGAAATCCACTATTAAAAACCAGTAAACTGATATAATTTTTTTAACTCACGTATAAAGGATAAGAGAAAATTGTTAGATTTATCTTGAGTATCTTTTATTATGTGCAAACTTTTTTTTTCTCTTTATTCATTTATTAATCTAAGATCATATTTTATTAGATATGCAATCCCAAATAATATGAGAAATAATATTTACAACAGTCTCCTCCAGTTCCAGACTCGCAGTCGTCGTCTCGACCTCAGTCCTCCTCCGGTCTCCATCTCGCCTTCTGTTTGATTCTCTGTCTCCGTCTCCCTCTCGGCTCTCACTTCACTTACGCTTCAGGTACACAAATGAACTTTTCCATTTCCTTATCTCCTTTCTCTGCTGCTGCAACTTCTAGTGTGTGTTTCTCTTCTTCCCCATTGAAGTTGCCTCCTTCATTTCTTCTTTAATTAATCATGATTTTCTATTTATTTGTCTCCACTCTCATTGCGAATTTTTTATTTTTTCTTCTTGGTACTCTCTCATCGATTGGCCAACAAATTCAACATTTGGATCCGTTTTTGTTTGGGCAGAGAATTGGCACAGTGGCAATTGTTGATTTCTTTGTAATTTCATGGTTAGAAACATGAAATCTGTAATCTAGATATTGAATATTTGAATCTAGAGAATGCACGTAGCTATGGAGCATCAAGACTTCCTCCAATTATAGTGTTCAATATTTAGTATCGGCTCCTAATTCCCATCCTACTCCTCTGCTGTCACTGATAGTAAAATGGGATGAGGTTCCCCCCCCCCGGGGGGTTGGTGACAATTCTTGTATGGTTTATTAGTTTTTTGTGCTTCTAATGCTTAATCTGCGTGGGAATAAATTTGTATGCCAATGTTTGGCTCATGTGCCTTAATGAGAGCAAATTAAGTATACACATGGGCTGAATTGTTAGGCAAAACATCGGACTTCATGAGAATAACCGGATGCAAAGTTGGTTGGCTAAATTGTTTTTGCTAGTCTCAGCCTTTTCCTTTTCCTATTTCAAGTTTGTCTTCTCTTGTGGATGTTCAAGTCACTCAAGTTCTTTGTCTTCTTGCAATGTGTTTGCTCATGAATCCGCAGTGTGCATGCTTCAAAATAAATTTTTTCTTAGTTGAATGGTGAACGAGTTTGTATCCAACTTAGTAGTTCTGCATTGAAGGTTGTTTTTTATTTTATTTTTTGTGGGTGGGGGTGTTAAACATGACGTTTTGATCCTTTCTTTTTTTTTTCCCGTGTATGTTCTGTTTTTTTTTAATATTGCAGATGCATGGTCTGTTCTTAAAAAATGTTTTGAAATGATCTACTGTTGTATATAAAACATTTACTTCTACTTCAGTAGGATTCAAACCCAGATGAAGTTGTGACCATCTTTTCGAGAAAAAAGAACGAATCGATCTTGTAACAAGAAGTTCTTCATTTTCTTCCAGAAGCAGATGATTATTCATCTACTTCAAAAGTGTGAATCGTGTGAGATATTTATTGTACATAGACAAACTCCTCATGGTTCAATGTTTTTACATGTGTAACTTGCATAATATGACGTGCCTTTATATGTACATATTTGGTTTCCATTTTTGACTTTTAATGTTGATATCAATGTCTTTGAGAATTCACTTTTACAATTGAAGTAATGAGCTTCACATATGAACTTAATAGTGTGTAAGACAGTGAAACCAGTGTAACATGCTGTATCTTGATGAGCTTCATTTTTTTTTTTAATTGATATCATGATGAGTATTCCCTATTGGTAAGACAGTGAAACCAGTGTAATATACTGTTTCTTATTGGCAGAATGACAAGTGCAGTGGAGGATTGGTCGCAGTATGGAATTTCAATGGAGGTGATTGTTGACAGTGCTCATTAATTTTTTTCTAAATATCTGAGTCAGATAAATTGATTCATTAAAACTTAACTTTTTCTTCCAGGAAAAGGACAAGCTTGTTGGAGAAGTAATCCGTTACCTGCTTTTTAAAACTCATCAAAACTCAGGGTGCCCAATTAAGAGAACTGAGCTTACTCAACTGGTTACGAGAAACTATCACCAGCGTAACCTTCCTACTTCAGTGATAAATGAGGCCAAAGAGAAGCTCTCAAGCATATTTGGCTATGAAATGAGAGAGCTTCAAAGATCCCAATCATCATCAAAAAACCAGGCACAACTTTCTCAGCAAAGTGAGAAATGAAGTTGTTCTTATTTCAGTTTAGATCACGCAAGACTTTGACAATAGGCACCCTCTAGAATCCCAATATTATTTTTGGTGAAATTTTAATGAATAATTTGAGCAATATAGGGAAACTTAATGGAACCGCTATATAGGCCTTTTGGTTTTTAATCATATCATGCATGGGCTTGGTTACTGATTTATTTATGCATATTTCTCATTGGTCATGTTGGCTTAATGCCTTTCAATGAATTTTGATTGTTTAAAAATTGTCTGGCTTCTTTCTTTATGAATGATTGGATAATATAGCTCTGGGGAAGTATATTTTTTGGTTGGTTTCAGAACATGGCAGTGGTACTTTTACCTTTGATAGGTATAGGATAAGTTTTTATTGATATTGCAAAAAGTTATGCATATATGGTCAAAGAAAAGGAGGAAAAAAGGGAAAACTTTGATCTTGTATAGAGGTATATATATGATAAGTTTTTATTGTTATTGTAATAAGGTGTGGGTATATGGTTAAAGAGAAGCAAAGGGGAAAACAAAGAAAACTGTAATACATTCTTTTTACCACATCAAATCTGTCTGTAATCCTCTCCTCGTTGTTAATATCCATTTCTCTAATTATACTTGCTTGCTTTCTTCCAGATGTTGCAGATTCAAAATCCTATGTCCTCATAAGTCAGCTGCCTCCCAATGTATATAAAAAATATGTTGTAGATGCAAATACTGCACATCTGAATGGTTTCACTTTTGCCATTGTTAGCATAGTACATCTTGCTGGTGGGAAAATTCCTGCAGGTATGATTGTTGATTTAATCTCCTAATTTATTTATGGGAAATTGGGGAAAAGTCTCCTTCAAAAATTTTATTGGTGAGAAGGATCTGATAAATTTTTATATACAAAAGTTATTAGTGCTTTGCCAATTTTGTACATGGAGTTCTGGTACTCTTATTTTGGTTCTCACCAATAAAATTTTCAATGGAGGACTTTTCCCCCAACTTTTGCATTTATTTTTGTATGTACAAGTAAATGGTAGACTTTTGAATGTCAGATGCAACTATATTAAAATGTCCATATAGATTAGATCAGTGTTAAAGGAATCTGAAAATATATGGTTTGAAATAGTACTTGATGAACTTCAATATTCTTTTTTATCATCAATAAAGTTATTGTGTGGCAATCAAGCAGCATTACCTTTGCAAAGAATCTAGACTGTCAGAATAGAATGGGGAGCTTGATTGGCGTTTTTTTAATTGAAAAAATAGTGAACAATATGATTGAGGTTATTTACATACATTTACGCCAACAAACAGTTGGTTTTCTTTTGAAGAACCTAGTTTGATGTCCACAATCCAAACTGGGAATGATTAATATATACTCTCACATTGAGTGTGAGAATGTTATTCCTAGCCTTTCCCCACTGTTTCTTTAATTTTGGAGCCTATTGTAAACATACCTTACTCTTAGGGGTGCTATTATAAATTATCCTTAGCTCTAGATTTCTAAAGTGTCCATTACTTTTAAATGCATAATAGAAACATCAGTTCAATGATGGAATATAATTAACTGTACTCTCTCTACCCTTTCTTCGATAATAATTTTTTATCCCGTTTGGTTGCTTTTTTCGTAATCTTTTAGAGCTCCTTCTTGAGAATGTTTTGTAGAAAGTCTCTTTAGCCATATGAGGAGAATGGGTATGTCTGAAAATGAAGAAAACCATCCCCAATTTGGAAACGTCAAGCATGCATTGGAACTTCTTGTTCAGCAAAGGTGAGCATTGGCTTACTGTAGTTTCAGTTTATGGTACGTCTATTTACCGAAATTAATTTCTCAAGAGGAATGAAGTAACTCCGGGGTTATTTTTTCCTTGTAGATATTTGCAAAAGAACAATGTCAATGGTCCTGAGGGAAATACTCTATTTTATGAGCTTGCTGAAAGAGCTTTAGATGGACCCGTTAGTGACAAGATCAAAGAATATGTATCTCAGGTAGCCTATACGAGTTTTTCGTGGTCATTGTCTGTCTTATTTTTGTTTAGTTCAATAGCAAGCAATAAGTTCTGTGGGATATGGTTTTATCTCCAGCAGATAAAAGGGGTAGAGGAAAACCCAAGAGGATGTTTTATCTTAGGAAAACCTAAGAGTTTAGTCGTGTGATCCATATAACCAACCTACCTAGTAGGACAATGCTTTGGTGTTATTGTATGGTTTTATCTCTAGTCACCGCTCGAGCATGTTTTTCTTTTGGATGATTCATCATTTTTATTTTCTTAAAATCAAGTGTTTAAACTTTTAAATTTAAGTCGTGTCTTGGGTTTGTCATGTTTATCCCTGTTAAGATGCTGTCCCATTCATTCATGTGTTTCTCTTGTATCGTGTTGAAGCTGAATCCTGATATTTTGCTTTGCATTTATGGAGTTAAAGTCATATTCCCTCCCTATGGTTTTGGTAGAAGGCTGAGTGTCATCTGTTAATGGGGCTTCATTTTTCCCTTACAACTTAGGACTATTCATGCATTGAAATAAAATAGGACATTTTTAATGATTAATGCATGGTGGTGATTGTATGCTATTTATTTTTGTAATTTATGTCTTCAAAAAAAATAAAAATAATACCGTTAAATTCAGTTGAATACTGTATGTTTGCTGGATTCTTCTGATATGACCCATTGCAATAAACGACAATTAACAATCCTTATCTTAATAAGTTCTACTACTTGGAGGTTTAGTGGTAAGGACTTATCCTCCCTTAACCAAGGTCGGGGGTTCGATCTCTGATTGGGTATGGAAAAATATTAAATCCCTTGACTAGCTTTTAGCAATCCGGATTAGTCTAGGATCATTGATGTGTCTGAATAACGGCCTGTCCTAAGATCACCAAAGGAGAAATTCAGAAAAGAATAAGTTCTACTACTTGAATTGCATCATATCATTGTATTATATCAACAATGAGGCCCCTTCCAATGTTATAAGGGTGGGACAGTGCACAAGACTCGCCCGCCTGATAAGGTCTTGGGAGGAATAGATACACACAACCTTATCTCATAAAGTAGAGAAGTTGTTTTCAGTATTTGAACTTATGACTTCTGAATTTTATGACATAAGGCTCACCCTCACTCGCTGCAATGCTATAAAAAAAACTAGGATATAATCTTTGTTGTTGTATTGTAGTGGTAATTATTGGTGAAAAGGAGAAATTATAATTTAAATATTATGCACCAATCAATTGATTAAAACTTTTATTCTTTTCACGTGGAGCATTGAACAGTTCTACGCATTTTACAGTACCCTCTGCAGTTCTAACAGAATGAATGTTTTCCTTGTAGATTGTGAAGAACGACAACAATGCAATGGATGATGAATAGAATCAGTCTTCTGCTAGAGTTAACTACATGTCTTCAACTAATTACTGAACCCCAGGAGAATCTGAGTGTGCCTTTTTGGCTATGTTCAGCAAAGACTTGTATATATATGGCAGAGAAGGATAACAAGAAGCTAGGGTATAGTTTATTTGAAATTTAGAGTAAATTTATGTGAAATAGCCATTTTAACCCTCATGAAATGTATGAATTCTAAATTACGTTGGCAAATTCAACATATCCCTGATCGATTCATTGACCCAATTTAGTGTTAATTGATTTATTGACTTGAATTGGAATTTGTGAATGTTTGGTATTTTACTACATTGCCCGCATTTATTTTTCTGAGGTTGTTGGGCAAAAAAAAAAAAAAAAATTCAGAGGTTGATTGTCACTCCATCGATGACAAGAGCCTTGGCTACAGCTCTACTGCAAAATTTTTGTTGTATCGAATAGGAATTTGTGGATTGCTTAGTTGGATTTGTCAATTCAATCGTGAGACATGGTTTGAAAGTAAAAGTTCAATTTAGTAATTCAAAAGTCCTCATTAGCTATACATGACACAACTTCTGCAATAAAGTTCTAATGTTCAGTAAACATTTGCTGCTATTTAATCACAAGACAATCTTAGAAATTAACTAGTTCAATTTAATAATCCACAAGTCTCCATTAGTTATATTTACCACAAAATTTAGTAATAAAATTGCACTCTTCAATCACAAGATAGATTTAGAGAAGGGTTAAAGGGCAAATTTGTTCCGGAAGTATCCACGAAGTTGCATTAGGTGTCTAGAAGTTTTTTAAGAGACAATGTTGACCCAAAAGTGTAGAAAACAATGCATTGTTACCTTTTTCGTTAAAAGAGTTAAGTTTGAGTATTAAATAATTTTGTTTGATTGAATAAAATTTTAGTTAACCGTTAGTTGATCATTTATGTTTATTAAGCGTAGAGTGATATTGCACCATTTCTTTACATCTTAAAAAACTTCGAGATACCCAATGCAACTCCATGAATAATTCCGGGGTAAGGAAAACTAAGTTTAATTTAGCATTTTCACAAGTTCTCATTAGTTATTGACATCAAAACTTAATAACATAGCACCATTCTATAAACTTTTGTTTCAATTGGAAGACAATGTTAGAACTAATAATTCAATATATTAATTTACAAGTTCCCGCTAGCTATTTGTAATAAAATTTTGCAACAAAGTTGCTTTCTTCAATAAATATTTGATGTTATTCAATCATGAGATGGGTTTAGAGATTAAGAAGTCCAAATTAGTAATTCACAAATTTCCATTAACCATTGACAACAAAACTTTTGCGATAAAATTGTCGTCAGAGTTTCAGTCATCGACAAGCACAAATATCAATTTGGATCAATGGAACAAATAAGGATTTGTTGAATTTGCCAACCTGATTTTGGATTTTCTTATTTCAGGTCGCTTTAAATGAGTTTTCGCCAAGTAGATTATTATTTATTTTGTTAAAATTATGTCGATTTTGTTTTGCATGAATTTAATATGAGTTGCGTTGTTTTTATTTGGGTACTAAGACATTTTATATTTTATTTAAAGAAGGGAATTGTATAGATTTTAGAAATAAAAACGTCACTAATAGATCGCGTAGGTTAAATTGGATGGATTCCTATCCTATGTCATCTCTTGTGAGTAAAAAGGGCAAATACGGAAAAAAAAAAGCTTTTGAAATATAATCTCGAAATGGTCTGATTAGTGATTACTGTGAAATGTTTAACGGCTGATATGAGATTAACTTTTTTTTAACAAAATTATCTAAATATTCTTATTTTAATAAAAGGAGGCCAAAGCGTATGTATGATTATATCGAGTTTAAGTTTAGTCTTTTAAATTTATGAAATATACTATTAATTCTTATTAGTATTATCAGTTTCATTTAATGAAAAATGTTGATAAAATAAATTTAAATATTGACTTTGCAATTAAATTTTGAGAAAGCAGATAAATTTTTGAAACTGCAATCTTGGGTGAAAAATTGAAGAATTGGATATGATCGTTATTTAAAAGGTTATTATTTAAATTTGCCTTGAAAGATTCACTAAGGATAATTTCATATTCAAAAGTTTTTTGAGGTTTAATATTGCTCCATAAGTTTTCAAATTATAGCAATGTTGTCATGACATTATTCATGTCAAATTTGACCGTTAATTAATCAAATATACTGAGTTGACAAGTCCATATAATCTTTTTCCTATTTTTGTTAATGAGCAAATTTTCCCTTGAAGTTTTTATACAAGACCACCAAGCATCCATAAGTTTATTTTGAGTTTAATGTCACCTCGAAAGTTTCAAAATCGTAGTAATGACACCTGAACCATGATTCATGTTAAGTTTGATTATTAGTTAACTATGACAGGTTTAAGAGTCATTCACTGCAATTCTATTTTTAAATCAAATTTATTAGTAATGAAAAATATTTTTAGAAACTGTATCCTACATGGAGGATTGAAGAAAGCCAAAGATGTGATCGCATCTCATGTAATATCCAGATTTTCTACATTAAGAATATAAGGTTAAACATGTAATTAAAGATATCACATAAAATAGTATAAGTTATAAGTATGTCGAGCCGATACTAAAAAAACATTATAAGAAGATTACTGAAAAGCCTTGAACTGAAAGCCTCCACATTAAGACAAAACATTACAACCGTATTTTCCTTTATCATTTTTTTTGCTATTGTTTTCGCGCTTAAAACGTTTATATCATACTAGACATCATCATCATCATATACAGGATACACGGATTAAAACCAAGAACCCAACAGTAGCACAAAAGAGGAGCAAGTATGGGTCAGGTTCTTTTAAGTGAAAATAAGGGAAATGCAGTATGCATCTATATTCTAATCATCAAAAATAAAATGCAGAATCTCCATCAAACTAACTTCTCAACTTTGAAATTTCAATTCTTCCAACTTTCTTGAATAAATAGTGTGTTAAGAGCAACATGAACTACAATATGAAAGGGAGCCAGGGAGGCAAATTACATAATCCTTCTAACTTCCATTCCCGAGCACTTCACACAACTTAAGCGCTGTATTTGTCAAACTAAGCTTGTCAAGGTTTTGTTCCAGCTATATCTTCTAGTGTAAGATTCAGTGTATCAACTAAACCTTTCTTCACATCTTCTCCACGAGAGGCCAAGAAATCCTCAACACTTCCTGGTTCGCCAAACCACCCGAGACGATCTGCAATCAGGTGTAGATTATTACAGCCACCACACCTCGCAACCACCACGCCTTTCTCATAGGATTCGCGACAAACTGTCTTGACAGATCTTGTTTCACAGACCTTACAGGTGAAAATCATGGCAAGATCATGCCTTGAGGATGTTTTCAAACTGGAGTTGGCAGAAAATGTTAAAGCAGAAATCTTGGTACTGGTCTCTGGGTCAGATCTAGGCTTTAAGCTCACAGCTTCCTTATTTTCTGAATCTTCTTCACTTACATGGTTAGTTGGATTTGTGTGTGTCTGGACTCCCCTTTTACCAAGTCCATATCTGATTAATATTGCACTGATAGAAGAATGGCAAGAGGATGCTGCGAATCACCCAAGAAAACATCAAATTAAAAAAACAGTCAAACATGCAGTAGTAAAACAAGGAGATAACCAAAAGCCTTTTTCCCCCTTTTGGACAATCAAGTACCTAGTATGGTACCGGTATTAATTCATGTTCAAGTATACAAATAAAAAAATTTTATGTCCATCACATAGAAATGTGTCCAAAGAAGTATGCGCCAAAGTCTAAAGCTTAGGTTCAGAAGAGCCATAAACTTGCAATTAGTTGAGCAGGAGATGCTCACAAGTTCACACATGAAGAGTACGACCATATTACTAATACATATTATCTGACCATAAAAGAAAAAGGGATAAGATGACAGGCCATAATCTTCAGCAGAAGATGCACATATAACTTCATGATGCATAAGGATTAAGGAACTCTATCTCAAAAGTAAGTTGTTGAGGTGGGAGAATCAATCCACTTAAACCAACTAAGCATTCCACATCACTCAATGTGAGACTTAATGTCCATCAATACATAATAATTAATGGTATATCCATGTGAAATAAGGAACCTTATCCTAAAAGTTAGCTATTGAAGTGGAAGGATCAATCCACCTAAATCCTCCATTGAGCATCCTATATTACTCAATGTGGGCCCTAGTATCCCAACTACCAAGTCTCCATTATAAACATCATATTTTCTAGAGTAGGGTTCAATTGCAACTTTATAGACATATTTTCTATGTCATTCCAATCCCTTTTCCTTTGACAAAATGAAGGTTTTTTTTTTCATCTTTTTTGTTTTAATCAAAATAGTTGACTTTTTACACAAATGCAGCATCATTTACGTATGGCCAGAAAATATAAAAACTATTAATTTACTCCATTACATATCTTTGTCGCAGGGTTATTATCAATACATTTCCTGACCATCCTAATTACTAAACAAATGGTCTTAGGTTTATGTTGAAGTTTCAAGATCTAAGCAGTTTAGATCATGCACATCTAAGTAACACTCTAGCATATAAACCAAGCATCTAGCAGACACAGTCATAATTGATCCAACTTAACACATCAGCCTTAGTTAATCGATACTCAGAAACTATAGCTCAAACAGAAAATTCCGAAAACAATAAGAAAAGAAATGAAAATTTAAAAACGGTATTTTTCAAGAAGATAAAGTTTCATTAAAGAACTCTAGAATGCACATGAAACGAGATAAGCATTAAAACCTAAGTAATTAACTATTCAATTCAGTGGTTAGTAAATATACTCTTGGGTTTATCATGGCAGATGAAATAAGGACAAACCTCCAGAGTTTGGGTTGCGAAGGTATTGTCGTAAAAGGAATGGAACCAACCGCTGCTGCAATATCCTTGCCCTCATGGGAACACACACTACTGCAAAGATGTGGGCTATATCAGGGTTTAGTTCCTCATTTGAAATTAATACATCCTTAATTCTATGGCCTTTTGACCTGAATATGATAAGAAATAAAATACAATAAAATTAACATATTGCTGAATTTACCACGAGTGTTGGGGGGTACAGACCTCAGCGGTGGTTGTAATGGAGGTGGGGCAGAATGCACTGGATCGGAGTAGGAAGAAAGTTCTGAAGCAAAAGTTATGAAGGGTTGATAGCTGAATGGAGGGAAGTTGGGATCGTAAGAGTGCGAGCCCTAAGCCGTAGAGTTGCCCCTCCTTTTTTCTGTCGGCGTTCACACTCCTCTCGGTGCCGAAGAGGAGACGATGATGGAAGAACCGTGAACAGCCGCTTAGCTTTTTTCCTCCTCCTCTCGATCGTGTTCATCGCTCCTTTGGATGGTCTCCCCATCTTTTTTTTCAAAACGGTGTCGTCTTCCTTTGCTGAAAGGAAACAAATGATAAAGAAAAAAGTAATAATAAAAATTAGGGAAAATGTTTACCAAAAAAAAATTATGGAAAATGACAGAAAAAGAGTATGGAAAATGAGAAATGAAAGAAAAGTGTTAGAAAATTCACGAAGGACAAGGAACCATATCTTAAAATGACATTTTGAAATTGGAGGAAAAAGACAAAATAAAAGGGGGAAAAGGATGGGCGAAAAAAAAGAGGAGGAAAAAAAAAAGAAATGACATTTGTTGATGGCCATTGATGCCATAAGCCCTCCAGCAGCCGGGCACCGACGTCCGAAGTCAAAGCTCTGTAGGCATAATTAGTTTGGCAAGTGGTAGATGTGGGATTTGATCCCACCCCCCACTTTCATGTCAAAAACAATAGTGGTCATTTGGCTATTAATGTAATTCAATGTATATTGTAAAAAAGTATAAGTAGACTTCTTAACAAAATTGATTTTATGTATCATTCATAGGATTTTTTGTTAATATCATGGTTTTAAATTAAAGTTAGAAGTAGATAAGTTTAGGATAAAAAATAAATAATGATTTAGAGTTTTCTAAAAAATGTCAGTTTATTATTTTTATTATTATTATTAAAAATGATTAACATGTTAGAGGAGAGGCAGATGTTGATTATGAAGTGAATATTGGCATGCATAAGAGGAAATAAGAATGGAGGAACTATAGTAATATTCTAGCTGTTCCTAGTCCCACTCATGTGATAATGGCCCATGACATCCTATAGCATTGAAAGGAGAACCCATGGCCCATACTTGTGTGTTGTGGATTCACACCGGTCCACATCACTTGAACAGCGAGCTAATCAGAAAGTTACCAATAAAATAGGAAAGCATTAGTTCATACATTCAGTTAGAGGTAATAAGTCATGAGGGAGCTATAAGGGAGCTTAGAATGTAGGGTATAAAGCTTAATGTGAAATATGCTCTTATGATTTCTATGGACTTTGGTGAAATGTAGATAATGTTTGCTTCTGAATAAGTTCATAATGGTTGTTATAACTCCTGAATTAATAGAAGTATCTTGAAATCCTTACTATTGTGAAAATTTATACTTGTGTGAATAATTGTCAAAGTAATTAATGGTTAATCTTATAACTGTTCATTTTTTTTTGCCCAACTTATAACTATTCATATTTATTAGAGCATATGCCTTTAGAGTAGGTTAGTTGATTACTGGGACTTTTATCTTACTAGTTTCTTCTTAATATTTTTCAAGTGAGGGATTCTGTGCCAGAGCTTATGGGAAGGGGATAGAGGCAGACTAGTGAATGGTTACATCGTAGAGTCAAGCTGGCATAAGTGTATAGTAGGGTATTATATTGCCAAAAAGACTCACACCTAGATGGGCTCACTTTTTCCCAATCCAACCTGCCACGAGTTGACGGGCTCAACCTGCGGGTTAGGCCTATATTACCGGCTCTATAATTCGTGGGGTTAAGCCTGCATAACCTGTAAGCTAAATGATGCTGGCCTATACAGCCTATACCTTGGCGGGTTGGAAAAACCCCAACTCAAACCTGCCATAGCATGTGGAAGTTGAGCCTGTTTTACTAACTCTACTCACTATAGGCTTCGAGCCAAATGAGGTGAGTTTTATATCAACTTACCAAGGCTGAAATTTGGGTCAACCCAACCCACCTAGTAGCACAATATTTTCTTAAAAAGAAGAAATATTTTTAACTTGAATTAAATTGTTTTTAGATCACATTCAAGTTAACTATACACTACCTTACGGTCTTTAATTAAGAGACAACTGACATTGTTAAAGAGATTTAAAAAGCTATATAAATTATTTAATTATAATATATATTATGAAATACTTATACATATCATTTAATTATATATTAAATTTATATCAGACAAATTAGTTTGGATAAGAATGATAAATATATCAATTACCTAACTTTATTAATCCACAAAAAAACAAATCAATTATCTTTTATATTAAAAGTCGCATGTAGTATTTTCTTTTAAAGTTGTACCCCGTCGATCTAATATATAAGAAGCTTTTTGGAAAAAAATTTCGTCTAAAATATAAGATTTTGGCAAGGTAATAAATTATTGTATTTTCACTTTAATACCTTCAAGAAAAAGGATAAGTGACAGATTTACACTAGTGGAAAAAATGTCTTTTAGACCGCACAAAAAAGACTTTTTAAACCGCATATAGGTGTAGTTTAAATAAGACCGGTTTAAAAAGTATATACTTTTTAAACCGCATGTAGATGCAGTCTAAAAAGTCGTTTTTTAGACCGCATCTTTTTTATAGACCCATATGGAATATGCGGTCTAAAAACTATATTTTTTTAGACCGCACAAGTCCATATGCGATCTAAAAACTATATTATTTTAGACCGCACGGAAACCAGTGCGGTCTACAATGTGTGCCTTTTAGACCGCATGGAAACCCGTGTGGTCTAAAAAGTGTGCATTTTAGACCGCACGGGTTTCCGTGTGGTCTAAAATGTAAATTATTTTTAAAAAAAATCTTGGCATTGTATACCCACATTCTTTCTATCATTAAATAAATGTTAATAAATCTTATAATATATTGAAAATTAGAAAAAATCATAATAAAATATAAATATTTCATTTATGATTTATTGGGCTAATCCATACAAGCATATAAGAAGATGATGCAAACTATAAATTATACACAATAATCCTTGTATGCCCAAAAAATGACTTTGGGCTCAAATAAGCCTCAGCCCAAGCAATATGGACGGTCCGGAGCGAGGCCCAGTAATGGTGCCAGTTACCAAAACTCATAACGGGTCCCATACCTACGACCAGAGCTAGTGACCGGGTGCTCCAAGCGACACAGCGTCCATCTGCAAGCCCATGATCTTCACAAGTTCCCCCGCAGATGTCGGACCAAGCAGTTGCAATCCACGAATTCAACACCCACATTGCCTAGATCCTAGGAGCAACACCGCAACAGTTCAACGGCTAGCAAGTCAAGACTTTATCTATTTATTTTGCCAATCTATAGAAAAAGGGAACTTTTCTGGGCTTCTTGAAAAAGCTGATTTCTCTTCTTCTCCCTCTGATCTCTCTCTTTGTACTAAGAATTGTTCACGGTACACAACTCCAAGCCGTTAATCTGAAACACGCACTCAGCTGCTTTTATATCGTATTCTCTTCATCTTTGCATCAGAAACCACCCAGCAATTCTCGTTTATACTATTGATGCCCTGAACTTTCCTTCTAAACGCATAACCCCCCAAATCTTGCACAAACATTTTGGAACCGACTGTGGGGACTCAGCAGTATCACCCCAATTTACAGTGTAGTATTTGACGTAAAGGGTTAATAACTCTATTCCATTTGTTATCTGTCGTTTGCTTTTAGCCCTAACGATGCCCAGCTCTGCTAATCGCTCTGTGTAAATGGCCAATATGACCCTGTCCGAGCTGGTCGAGATGGTCAAGAAGCATTCAACACAGATCAAGGTCAAGCAAGGAAGGTCACTGCATAGGAAGAGAGACATGACAAGCAGTAGGAGCTGCTACAATGTCTGGGAGGCGAAAATGTTGCTGTGAAGGAGTAGGTCGCCACCTTCGCTGTGCTGACTCAAGCCCAGACAGCCCCTGGTAAGCCCCAACCACATAGCTCGTAGACAACAAAGAACGACCGACGGCAGGGATTGCCTCCTAGCTTTACCCCTCCAGCTTCACATAACACAGGTAATGACATGTCTGCAGTACGAACCTCCGACTCATCTGTGATAGTGGGTTCCAATGCAAGACACGATGACCCTACCGATGGACCGAGGCGTGGGAATACAGTTGGAGGACGGAACATCGAAAGCTTGTTCAACACCACCATGCAGCCGATGGAGGAGATTAGGGACAGATCTGACGGTCTACCAGTTGAAGATGACAACAACCCTATGGCAGCGCCCCCAATTTGGCTGAAGAAATTGTAATAGCTGGAGGCACTCGTAGAGTGGATCCCTAGGGTACCGATGCCACTAAGGAAGAGTCAACCCGAAAGCTTTGCTAATTCACCTTTTGCCGACAAGATTGTTTTCATCGACATGCCAAAGAAGTTCACTCTCCCTCACATCCACCTCTATGACAAGACCACATATCAAGATGAACACATGGCACACTACAGACAACGTATGCAGACAGTCACCATCCACAGGAAGTTAAGGGAAGCATGCATGTGCAAAGGCTTTGGTTCAAGTTTGTCTAGGACAACAATGGAGTGGTTTACCTCTTTGCCCTCCTAGTACATCGCCTCCTTCACTGACCTCAACACCGCTTTCGTCTAACAGTTCTCCAGCAGTCGAAAGCTGTGAAACAACCCAATGACCTATACAAGATCATCCAGCGCTGAGGGGAGATGCTTAGGGATTACTTGGGACTTTTCAACCCCGAAAAAGTCCACATCACCAACTGCAATGTGACAACGGTGATCTCAGCCTTTAGGAAAGGCCTACAGCCAAACTCAAACTTGTACAAGGAACTCACCAAGTACACCTGCAGCACGATGGAAGATGTCTTAGCCTGAGCCTAGGCTTAAGTTAAGTGGGAAGAGAATGTGTTCAATGACCATCATCACCACTCCAACCAGGATGAACCCAATGACAGTCATAGCAGGACCCCACGACGATCCAGTAAAGGATGGAGAGCAGAGCCCTATCCCAGCAGCACCACTGACAGACGAAGCTCAGACAAGCTAGCGGCATTGAGCGACAAGATACAGCCCCTAAGGCTTGAGGAGCACAACTTTGTTGTGTCCCCGAGAGAGCTCATGCAGGCCATAGCGAACCTGGGGGATAGCGTCAAATGGCCCCCGAAGACCAAGAAGCTGGCTGACCAGTGCGACAAGTCCAAGTGGTGCGACATCCACAATGACCACGGACATCGCACAACAGATTGTATTGCACGACGTCTGGAGATAGCAGAACAACTAAAGTGGGGCCGTCTAACCCATCTCTTATGAAAAGACAACCGAGAAAGAAAAGACCCAACTGGTGTCCAGCTAACACCTGAAGACCCCCCACGGTATGCTAGAATGGTCAACAGCATCATTGGAGGGTCAGAGATAAGCGAGTACACCTACTCGTAACCAAGAGGCACACCCAAGCTTTGGCCAACGACCAGTCGACAAACAAGTCAGATATGCCCACCAGCGATGAGCCTATCACCTTCTCGAAAGGGGAAATATCCCGCATGGTCTCCCCCCATAATGACACCCTGGTCATCTCAGTATTCCTCTAAAACTTTGAAATAAAGCGAGTGCTCATGGACCCAAGGAGTTCTGTCAACATTGTCTATATGAATGCTATCAAAGAAATGGGGGTAGAATCCCATATCATACTGGCCCCTTCAGTCTTAGTCTTTGGCAACGGGGCTCCCGACAGGACAATGGGAGAAATAACCCCCTTGACCTTTGTAGCTAGACTGAACGTCCCCATGAAGTACCAGGTCATGGACTACCCATAGGCCTACAATACCCTCCTGGGATGACCATGGATCCATCAGATGAAAGTGGTTCCATCCACCCTTCATCAGGTCATCAAATTTCATACACCCTGGGGGATACGCCAGATAGATGGAGATCAAAAGGCTTCACAAGAGTGCTACTTGGCCTCCCTGAAGACACCCAAAGATGCAACTGCAAGCAACTGCAGCAGCCAACGATAGTGGACGTTAAAGACTCACCCACCGAGGAGGAGTTGGAAGTCGTCGCCCTGGATGACTAATATCCTGGTCACACCATTCAACCTGGATCGGGCCTGTCTCTAGCCCTACGAGGTAAGATCCTAACTTTTCTTTCTAATAACATTGACTGCCTTGCCTTGTCCCATGCAGACATGACGGGGTTAGACCCTGCCATCACGAAGCACAAGCTAAACATCGATCCTACGCACAAACCAATTAAGCAGAAACTACGAAGATTTGCCCCTGAGAGGAATAGAACCATCAATGAGGAAATCCAGAAGTTGCTCAATATTGGGTCTGTCCGCAAGGTGCAATATCCCGACTGGCTCGCTAACGTTGTCATTGTGCCAAAAAAGAATGGTAAACATCGGGTGTGCATTGATTTCATTGATCTGAACAAGGCATGCCCGAAGGACCCCTTTCCTCTTACTCATATTGATTCTTCAGTTGACCCCACCTCTAGCCACGAGCTCTTGACCTTTATGGATGCCTTTTCTGGATACAACCAAATTTTGATGCATCCAGAAGATCAGGAGAAGATAGCCTTCATAACTGAGTGTGGCATCTACTATTATAAAGTGATGCTATTTGGTTTAAAGAACGCATGTGCTATGTATCAATGACTAGTAAATAGCATGTTTGTAGACCATTTAGGCAAGACGATGGAAGTATACATTGACGACATGCTCGTCAAATCCCTCAAGGCTGAAGACCACATGACACACCTCGGTCAGGCCTTCTCCCTACTTAGAAAGTACAATATAAAGCTCAATCCTGAGAAGTGCTCGTTTGGAGTAGCATCTGGAAGGTTCTTGGGTTACCTAATCTCCTAGCGAGGGATCGAAGGCCTGCATTAGAGATGTCCAATGATTCACAGGGCGAATAGCAATCCTCAACAGATTTATCTCATGATCATATGAGAAGTGCCACCTATTCTTCGACGCCCTCAGGAAAACCAAAACCTTCAAGTGGAGTGAAGAATGTGAGACAGCACTACAAGGGTTGAAGCAATACCTGACCAACCCTCCACTTTTGAGCAAGCCTTCCCCCGGAGAAACCCTATTCTTGTACTTGTCAGCGTCATGCAAAGCTGTTAGCGCTATGCTGGTGAGGGAAGACTAAGGAAACCAACGACCGGTGTACTACACCAGCAAGACTCTACTGAACGCCGAGTGTTAGGATCGGATTTGACCAAGAGGGGGTGAATTGGTCTAATAAAAATTTTCGCAATACATTGAATACTAAAACAGAGTATGAAAAAGATGACGCAGAAAGTTATCCTGGTTCGGTCCTCTTGACCTATGTCCAGTCCTCAGATCCCTATGAGCTTTTCTCAATCCACTAATCTCAAATAGATTACAATCAGACAAAAGAAGGACTCTCCCCCTTCTTAACTCAAACTAACCCACAGACACTTATCCTCGTGTCTAAACCAAACCAAGGTTCTCCAACCTTGAGCAACTCTCTCAAAAGCAATAAATGAACAAGAATATTCTCCTTTATGAGAATTTAATTATAAACACTGAAGCTCTTTAATGAGAGTATGAAAAAACAGAGTATGTAGGTGAAGCGTAATGAATTCTATTTCTCGTCTGTGCGTTCTCTCTTTTTTTTTCGAGACTTGAATGCTTCGCCTTTTATAGGTGACATGATTAAATGTCCGTTAGAGACATTAATGTTTCCGTTAGACCTCCCGCATTGAATGCGTCTGCAACTTTCTGACAGTAGGTAGAATGAAGATCTGAGATTTTGTCCGTTGAATCTCTTTTTGTTTAGGCAATCTGAACTTCATTCCCTATTAATAAGTGAGTCAGATAAGCATTTATGATGGTAGGTGTGTTTCAAATAATCGTTGCATGAAAAAGGAAATATCTTGGAATCAGTTTAAAGTCACTGACACGCTGCGTAACTGTCAGAAGGTGAAACTCGAGTTTTGTCTCTTCATAACTCGAGTTATAGAGAAATTTTCAAAGTGAAAATCTCATAACTTTTGTTGAAACTCGAGTTTGAATAAGAGTTTTGGTAAAACTTGAGTTGTAAAACTTATAACTCGGGTTTCCATAGGTTCCAGTGAGTTAAAATGCTTTGTGCTCTTCGACACTCGAGTTTCATTTGGCAAAACTTCAAGTTTTTGAAAGTTTTCAAGTCATAACTTTCATTGTAACTCGAGTTTCCTTAAGAGTTTTGTGTTACAGCATTTCCATCCTTCGAAACTCAGGTTTTCCTTCATAAAACTTCAAGTTATAAGAGTTTCAAAACAAAACTTTTATATGAAACTCGAGTTGCATTGGAAGTTTGAAGTTTAAAACAGGTTTCTTCTGAAAACTCGAGTTCAGTATCACGAAACTCGAGTTCTATGAAAACTCTAAGCAAAACTTCAAGTTTGAAAAGAAGTTTTGAAGTTTTAGAAATTTGTCTCAGCTCGAAACTCGAGTTCTGTAAACCCACAACTCGAGTTCTGTTAAAGCTTTTTACTTAAACTTCAAGTTTGGAAGGAAGTTTCGTTTCTCTCTCTTCGAAACTCGAGTTCTGAGACACACAACTCCAGTTCTAGCAAAACTTCCACTGAAACTTCAAGTTCTGAAAGGAAGTTTCGTTTTTCAAAAACATTTGAGAGCCCGAAACTCGAGTTCTATAAAACGAAACTCGAGTTCTGCCAAAACTTCCAACATAACTTGAGTTTCCACTGCGAGTTTTGATTTTCCAAAAGGCTTCCTAAGAACGAAACTCGAGTTTTAAAATATGGAACTCGAGTTTTGAGATAACCTTTATCCAAACTCGAGTTCTTTTGAGAGTTTTGCTTTTCTAAAACCTTTTTCAACACTCAAAACTCGAGTTTTGACTTCCAGAACTCGAGTTTTGATATAACTCGAATCAAAACTTGAGTTCTCTTGAAAGTTTGAGATTTTGAACACACTTTTAAATACTGTAACTCGAGTTCTAAAACATGAAACTCGAGTTCTCTCAAACATTTCATTAAAAACTCTAAGTTTTCTAAACACTTTCTGAAAAACCAACAATCAAAGCTTAATTTCAAAAACATATTTGTCATCATTAAAACATTATTTCAACACCGAGACTCAATACTCACAGTTGGAGAAGCTAATCCTCTCTTTAGTATTAGCGTCCCGAAAGCTACGACCATACTTTTAGTGCCATCCTATCACAGTTGTCTCGTCCTAACCCTTGCGAAGTATTATCCATAAACCAGACCTCTCCGGCAGACTGGTCAAATGGTCTGTTGAGCTTAGCGAGTTTGACATCACTTACCATCCGTAGACCACCATCAAGTCGCAAGCCTTAGCAGATTTCATAGTAGACTTCTCGCCTGACTTACAGCCACTGGAAGACAAAGAAGCATCATGCGGGAAACGGACGATCCAACCAGGGTGAGTGGACCTTTCATGTTAACTGTGCTTCCAATGTTAAAGGGATATGGTTAGAGATTGTGCTGACAACCCCGAGTGGACTGGTCCTATGGCAGTCAATCCATTGTGAATTCAAAGCTACTAACAACGAGGCGGAGTACGAGGCCTTCATCGCAGGATTGCAGCTGGCTCGGGAGGTCGGTGCCACTAACTTAGAGATCAGGAGAGACTCCCAGTTAGTCACGCGGCAGATTAATAGAATGTACTAGACAAGAGATCCCCGAATGCATGCCTATAACAGCCTAGCCAACGGCCTTTTATCTAGCTTCAAAGAGTTCCGCGTCACCCAAATCAACCGTGAAGAGAACCAGGAGGCTGACACCCTTGCAGGCCTCAGATCGTTTGTCACAACCAGTGAAGTGGAGTCAATCCCTGTGGTGCACCTGCAATTCCCAACTATCTAGCAGAGGCCGGACAAATCCTTCTCTAACAGCTAAACGTGGGATTGGCGAAGTCCTTTGCTCAAATATTTGCAGGAAGGAGTTGACCCGACAACAGAAATGAAGCTCGAAGGGTAAAAGTTTGTGCTGCCAAATTCTATGTGTTGGATAACCTGCTCTACAAACGATCATACGCAGGACCACTCCTTAGATGCATCGGACCTCAAGAGGCCAAGTTCATCCTTAGGGAAATCCACGAAGGAGAATGCGGAGAGCACTGGTTTGACCTTGGATGAATTGGTTGAGATGGTGAAAAAGTAGTCAGCCCAAATTGAGGACCAAGCGAAGAAAGTCACCGCACAAGAGGAGAGGCATGCAAAGTAGCAAGAGCTACTGCAACGCTTAGAAGGTGAGAATGCTGCTTTGAGGGAACAAGTCGCCACCTTCACCGTGGGGCACCCCCAAAGCACAGCTCGCAGACGACTGATGACGACAGACACCGGGGGATACCCCTAGGTTCAATCTCAACGAACTCCCTTAACACAGGTAATGGCATTTCAGCAATGTGAACATCTGACTCACCTATTGGCATGGGTTCTCATGCAGGACACAACAACCCCTCTGGGGGACCGAGGCATGACAGCACAACTGGGGGACGGAACCTCGAGAGCCTGTTCGATGCCACTATGCACCAGGTGGAGGAGACCAGAGATGGGTCCGACGATCCACAGGCCGCTGACGACAGCCACCCTTAGGCTGTACCCCCGATATGGCTGAAGAAGCTGCAGGAACTGGAGGCTCTCGTAAAGCGGATCCCCAGGGTCCCAATACCAATAAGGAAGAGTCAACCTGGGAGCTTCGCTGACTCTCCCTTCACCGACGACATCGCCCTAATTGATATGCTGAAGAAATTCACCCTCCCACATATCCATCTCTACGATGGGATGACAGATCTGGATGAGCACATGGCACATTACAGGCAACGCATGTACACCATTGCTATCCCTAGGGAGCTGCGAGAAGCATGCATGTGCAAGGGTTTCGGTTTGAGTCTCTCTGGGCCTGCGATGCAGTGGTTCACCTCTTTTCCCTCTCAGTCCATCACCTCCTTTGCTGACCTCAATGATGCGTTCATCCAGCAGATCTCTAGCAGTCGCAAACTGCGGAAGCAACCAAATGATCTGTATAAGATCCTCTCTCAGGATAGCAAAGGCCTCAAGAGACATCACAATAAGCCAAATGTTGGGCATAAGCTGAGCAGGGGCCACATCAACGTATCGACAGAGATCGCAGAGAAGAGGGGGCAGGGGCACACACACCCCGTATCGGAAGACCTCAATGAACAGGCTCGTCCATCCCTGGACGGGCGTGCTCCCCGTCTCCTTAGCTATAGGGATCCTCGCCTCAATCAAGGAGAGGGAAGGATAGTTGTTGCAAAGGCTTCGAAACTCAGCCTTTGAGAGGCAAGATTGGGCAGGAGCTGGATGGGAGCGATCCTCGCCCGTATACGACGGACTAAATGTTGGAGGCTGACTCCTGGTCAAGGGAAGCTGTGGGCGAGCTGCCTTCCACCAAACTCTCCCAGAGTGGGAGACTCCCTACAGACGCATCAGAGTTGGAGGGGTGCCAGACATGATTCTAATTAGAGGAAGATGAAGACAGCAAGAAGGAATCGAGAGGAGAAGAGTATGCACCAAGAACAAAAGATTACAGTGAAGAAGGGAAAAGAAGAAGGCCAAAGATCAAGTTATGGAGGCCAAAGGTTGGAAACCATAGGAAACGTCCGAACGCCTGGGGACGCCGCACCTCATCATTTCACCCTTAGAAGGTATGCTAATTTGAACCCAATCGTCTGATCCCAGGAGTTACGAACGATCCAAATAATGCCACTTCCATGCAAGAAATGAACGGTCACATGTACCTACTCAAAGCCTAACGACGCCGTGTTCCATACTCTTCCTATCCACGTGCCGCGGACATGAAGAGTGGGGGATTATTGTATGCCCAAAAAATGACTTTAGGCTCAATTAAGCCTCATCCCAAGCGACATGGATGGTCCAGACGAGGACCAGTAACGGTGCTAGCGACTAAGACTCACAAGCGGTCCCATACTTGCGACCAGAGCCAGCGACCGTGCGCTCCGAACGACACAAGCGTCCATCTGCTAGCCAACGATCATCACAAGTTCCCCGTAGATATCGAACCAAGCAATTGCAATCCACGAATTCAGCACCCACGCTGCATAGATCCTCAGAGCAACACCGCAACCATTCAACAGCTAGCAAGTCAAGACTTTATCTATTTATTTTGCCAATCTGTAGAAAAATGGAACTTTTCTAGGCTTCTTGAAAAAAGATGATTTCTCTTCTTCTTCTCCCTCTGATCTCTCTCTTTGTACTAAGAATTGCTCACCGTACACTACTCCAAGTCATTAATTTGAAACACGCACTCAGCTGCTTTTATATCGTATTCTCTTCATCTTTGCACCAGAAACCATCCTGCAATTCTCGTTTATACTGTTGATGCCCTGAACTTTCCTTCTAAATGCATAACCCCCCAAATCTAGCACAAACAATCCTAACAAAGATTTACATACTCTTTTTAAGAGTAACATTTCTTTCTTCATTTTTCTTGATTGCAACCTTAAAAAATGACTAATCTTTGTCTTGTTTTGTTGCTGAATCTTGTTTCCTACAACAATAATAGTTGAATTAACACGCAAATCAACTACCTTCCAACGACAAGGTGGAGGATGATAAAAAATACAAAAACAATTAGTAATATCATGAGTAAACATAGTTCTTAATTGTCATTTAACACCAACAAAAAAAAAGGCCATGTGAGGATGTCTTGTTGGGGCCACCTCTCTCTCTCTCTCATATACAGACACACGCACGCATGCACGTGCGCGCACACTGTTTTTCTATTTCTCTATCATTGAATTTCAATTAAAACAAAAAATTATAGTATAATTTGTTAGTAAAATGTGAATATGAATAACAATATTTTTTTCCAAGTATCGTGGGGGTTATATCTTAATCTGTTTAAGATAATTAATGCTGCTAGTAATCAAGTGGCATCAATAAAAAATGAGATTTAGAATCAGTAGATTCCCAATTTTGTTTAAGTTTAATGTTATGCTCTATGCACTGAATGAAATGATCAATGCACCACATTCAAAATATTTTTTTAAGAAAAAAATTCATATGTGGTACCCATCTATACAAGTTTCTGTTTGAATCTCTTCTGAAGGATATTCCGTAACTGACCTTATGCATAAACCTTGCAACTACTAATATGAATAGCATAAACAGCTAAAACAAATTCAAGCAAGCACCATAAGAAATGTCTCCATTTCCACAGTAATTTTCATAATGTTTCAAGGACAACCAAGAGTTTTTAGGAAAGTCGTAAATTGATCCTACAATGCCCACTAACGTGCAATGTTAATGTGCTGCCATTTGTCTAAGCTTCTTTGAAAACGACACTGAATTTGCACTAATGTCCCAAAGGTTCATAGTCCAAAGAAAAGCAATTAACTTTATGAAACAGGTTGTGTTTGCTTGTTAAGCCCAAAGCAACATTAGAGTTAAAGATACATCTATAACTCATATCCTTCCAATATCGATAAGCTAATGTTCATCAAACAAAAAAGCAACTAGAAAAATCTTTTACCTGCAAATCCTCCATCACGGTTGGGTAAGAATCCTTCAGGTCAATAACAGGAATGCCCTCCTTTCTTCATATCCCATTCTTCATATCTCTCACCCCATCATCATTGCCTTGCTCCTCTGGTTTCCTTGAACTCCCCTCTGAACAAAAAATGAAAACACCACCTACTAGCAATCCCTTTTTTTTACACCTAGGATGCTTCATAAATTTAGATCAGTCAACAAAATGGAGAAACAGAGAGACAAAAAGGGTCCAAGGCATTAGAAACAGCAAATTGCCAAAGTAGATCTGTTAGAAAAGAAACAGATTTACATAAGGAACGTAATACAAAAGCAATGCCTATCATAAAAAAGCTATCTTTTAAGAGAATCGTATTAAAACAAAAAAAACGAAGTTACGCCATAAGGGGTTAAACCTATTCGACAGATAGCATTACAAAGATCATGGAAGACTTGATATAATCCATCCACATGAGGCCATGATGACAAAACGATCCAGATTTCACCAAGAAGATAGAGTGATCCAGATTTCAACGATCGACCAAAGGCAAAAAATCTGGAACAAGTCTCAGATCAAGATTTCACTGTTCCAGATTTCACATCCTCCCTCCTGCCATCGCCACTCTCACCTACCCATTTCACAGTTCCAGATTTCTTCTCTATTGACTCCTTCGACACGAACGCTTCTAACAGGGGCTGCTGGGCGTCGAACTTGACAATGGAGGAGGCGATGGATTGGATGTGAAAGTGCTGAGCCAGTTCTTGTGAGAGCTTGCTAGAAGAATCAGAAGGAGAAGAAGACAAGGAAGAAGACGGAGAGGGATGGGGTTTTTGATGGATTTGATGGTGGTTTGTTGTGAATAGGATTCGAAATCAGAGGAGGAACCAGATTTAGTGAGAAGTGGAAGAAACCCTAAGAATGGTGAAAGGAAGAAGTGGAAGTCGGATTTTGATTTTACAAGAGACTGGAAGATGCGCCGAAGGATGTTCACTTTCTAAACCACACCTATGGGTGCAGTTTGGAAGACAATTTTTTTAAATCGCACTTGTATTGATTCGGTTGAAGAAGTGAACATTTTAAAACACGCCTCCAAGGTGCAATCTAAAAAGTGAATTTTGTAAACCGTGCCTCCAAGGTGCAGTCTAAAAAGTGAACTTTTTAAACTGTGCCTCCAAGGTGCGTTTTAGAAAGTGAACATTTTAGACCGCACCTAAAAGATGCGGTCTAAATTATTTTAAATATATACTTATAATTACAAAAATGTCACCGATCATATTTTTTAAACCATATTCTTTAAATGTGGTTTAAAAGAGGCCGTTTAGAATAGTATTTTCTACTAGTGTTAGACATCACATTTTTAAATAAAAATAAAATAAGTACATTTTATCAATTTAAAAAATAATAAATAACTTAATTAACATTCTTTTGATTTTTATGAATTAGCTAACAACGCATTAGGGGTATGCATCAACCCGATAATCCAGTTCAACCCTATTAGGGGAGAGCAACGGGCGGGTTAGGTAACCCGTGCCCCAGCCCGTTATCCACCCATTAAATGTTTCGCAAATATAGGCTAGCCCGTACTCTTGCATCAACCCATTTAACCCATTTTAAATGGGCTAGTCATAAATGGGCGAGTTTTATGCGGGTAATGGGCTGCCCATTTAACATAAGCAAACCTGATGGACTTTTTTTTTGCCCAGAAACAACATACACATACCAACCTGATGGACATTTGAAGACAACAAAATAGCATATAATAAGCTAAATTTGAAGCACAATAAGAGATATAGCAGCCACCAAATAACATATAATTATTAGACACTACAACAACTATAAATGCACACATAGGCCATCATAAATCCATCATTTAAGGCATGTACAGCAACAACTCTAAATGGCTAACATGCTACAGCAAGTTAGCACCTCTAAATGCATACATAGCCACCATAAATTCATCATTTTAATGTTCAAAATCAAACAATCAAAATAAAACAGTAGTACAACACAAGTTCATAAAGATCCACAATAAAATTATTGAAAATAGTACAACACACAAAAGGAAGACTAAATCATGCTTTCATTGGAGCTTTATCAAACATCAATCTTCATCTTCATCATCATATTCAGATTCACTTGAGGAGGGGGTTGTATTGGCACTTGCTAAATCTTCCTCTACAAAATAAATTAAATGAAATCATATCAATTAATAGTAATAAAATTATAAAGCAAACCAGCAATATATATTAAAAATGTTATTGAAAATACATGTAACAATACTATTACTGATACGGATTAAACCCTATATGTAATAATTTGATCAGCTAAAACCCTAAAGGAACTTGTCTTTAGATCCTTAGCTATAAAAGGCTTCACAAAAATTGATCAGACTTTTGCAACTCAACCATATTCTAATCCCGAATACTCAACACAAGTTAACACTTGCCAAATAAAACTTCTTAATTCATTAACTTATAAATATACTGGGTCTATAAATAGGAAAACTTACTAACCTAATATGATTTAGAATATCAAAATAAAACAATATCCTAGATATTCTACCCCCAATGGATTTTACAAGATAATATTATCTAATAAATATCCAAAGGATTTATTCAAAAAAATATCAAATCTAAAAACTACATTAATAAATGAAATATAAAATATCTAAAATAAAAATTATTATTCTTCATTAGATCTCAGCTCTTGGATCTCCATCATTCCCTCCTCCTTTGAAATGATTCGCCTTCAAATCTTCACTACACGCTTTTCTTTTCTTCTTGAAGGATCTCCCTATGCGGAGTTGGTCTTCATAAGATTGAATTGGATTGAGAGGATCCAACTTCACCTTGCTGCCATTATGTTGAAAGAAGAATTGATTTTTATGACTATCATGTTGAGCTCTTTTATCAAATTGCCATGGACAACCTAATAAGATATGGCTAGCCATCATGGGTACCACATCACATAATACCTCATCTTGATATCTTGCAATAGAGAAAGGGACTAGCACTTACTTAGTTATGCATGCACTTCCACTATCATTGAGCTATTGCATACTATATGGTTTAGGGTGCTTTGAGGTGGGGAGATTTAATTTTTCAACAAGTAAGGTACTAGTTAGATTGGTGCAACTTCCTCCATCAATGACCATACTACATATTTTATTTTGAACAATCCTCTAGTGCAAAAAATGTGCTTACATTGCTCTTTCTTAGAATCTTCTTTTGATTGTATATTTAAAGCACGTGTTGTCATTAGTAATTCTCCATGCTGAACTCCTTCTATAACATCTTCTAGTGGTGGCATATCATCATCATTACTTTCACTCAAGCACTTACTTTCACATCCTCCATTACATGAATGAACATGGTCTTTTTACTTGGGCATTGAGATTTTATGTACCCAATTCCTTGACACTTAAAACAACGAATTTCATTAGATTTAGAAGAGGAATTTTTGTCATAGTTACCTTTAGTGATGACGCTCTTTAATTTAGGCTCCTCCATTTGCTCAATTGTAGACCTAAATTCTTCTCTGATACCACCAGCACATCTAGCCTCCAATCTTTTTTCAATTTTAGAGGCCTTATGCACAAGCTCTTATTTATCTATAAAGTGGTACATCTCAACCTCATCTCTGATTTTAGGATGTAAGCCATCTATATAGCGATTCATAGTGGACTCCACATCTTCTTCTATCCCAGCTTTCATCATCAGAAGTTCCATCACATGGTTATACTCTGCTGTGCTCATAGAACCTTGATGGAGATGTTGTAGTTTACGCTTCATCTCATTGTAGTAATGACTTGGAACAAATTGTTTTCTCATGGAAGCCTTCAACTTTTCCCAAGTTCGAATTGGGCCTTTTCCAAGATTCCTCCTTTTAATTTGTAATCGATCCCACCAAATACTAGCATAATTAGTAAAATCAAGTGCAGCTAGTTTTACCTTTTTCTCCTTGGGATGATTATGAAGTTTGAAAATGCTTGACCCTTCATTCCCACTCAAGGTATTCATTTAGGTTTGGCTTTCCTGAGAAAGAAAGAATATTTACTTTGACTCCTAAATCATCTTCTCTATTAGAGTAATGTCTCTCCTTCCTTGATCTTCGGTAATCGTATTTGTACGCCTTATCTTCATATCTTGAACGTGTAAAATTAGATGATGTCATTTGTTCATTGATGAACACTGATAATTCCATGATTTTCTTGTCTGATTATGGGCACTTTATACCTCTTTTACCCTGTCTTTTATGCAATTTAATCTCTTTTACCAGGACCAAATTGTTATTGCATAATTGCTGACACAGGGAAAACGTTTGAACGAATTATCTTTTCTGACTGCACGTGCTTTTGAACTTTCAGTGTTTAACGCTTTAACAGAGCTCTGTATCATTGTTGCAGGCATATTAAGGAGGTACTCAAGCCCAACCCACCAATGAAGTCCAAGGAATTATATTTCACTGAGAGAGGATTGAGATCGAGCGCAATAGCCACTGATACATTTAAGTCGCGACATTATTTGATTATTGTCGCGACATAATTTCATTTTAGTCGCGACATGTATGTTTTGGTCGCGACATATAGACATTATAGTCGCGACATACTTCATATTGTGTCGCGACATT
>QFDD01001156.1:0-23202 GCA_006871305.1 Vachellia collinsii
CTTAAGGGACTTCGAAAGGCACTTTGTGGTTACTTTTGATGCCTCCATTAAATTACGAGGCTCACTTCCCTATTCCTCTTGCCTCCACCCCACGCCCCACACCCCACGCCTCATCCATTAATAATAATAACAATGATTGAAATACAATTTCACTTCATACACTCTTACAGTATAAGGGCTTGTTTGGATTGTCCTCCAAATTAAAAGCATTTCACATAAACTTATACAAGACCTCTCTTACATTTCACCTTGCAAAGAAATGCCAATTTGAAGCTTCAAGAATTAAATCCAAACGTACAATTAACAAGCTCTGAGTCTTTTTATTCATTGGTTAATTAATAGATCATGATATAGGTAATTTTGAAGGTAATCAATACTTGGAAGCGCAAAAAAAAAAGAAAGTAATTAATACCTATTTATCGATTGTGTTCTCATTGTCAATGGTCAAGCATGGCCTCCTGTATCTTATATTCCACAACATTTATTAAATTTTCTATATATTGCCCACCCTTCGCATGCATTGAGCATTGTTAAGATGTTCATAATCGTCCTCAGTCGCCACATTTATCTGCTCTCATATATATATATGGATTCCTTGTGCACAAAACTAATTAGGGACTGAAGAAAACATTAATAGTTATATATGAATTATATACATATATGGTGTCAGTGATATAATAATAGTCAAAGACGAAAGAAAACGGTGGCTGTCAAGATTTATGACATTACGCCAAGTGGTAGCACCGTTGATATTGGATATTGGGATTTGCTGGCAACTTGCTTCAAGTCGGTGCCTTTCCATTCAATCACGAGCTTCCACTTATATACCTATCCATCATTTATTATTATTATCATTATCATCTGGATAATGGGATTTATTTAATCACGATATTTCTTTCGCTGTCTATTTACTATGTTATATATCCCATGATTTAAAAAATTAATTAACTGATATATTTATCATTTTTTTAAATCAATATATTTGATTTCTAAATTTATATATAATAAAATGATACATTTAAATATTTTAAAATATATATTATAATTAAATATTTCAAGAATGCGGTAGCCATTACTTGTATGCAAAGTTTACATATTATTGGCTGCGCCCCCTACGGTTGATTAAAAAGAAAATCTATAATGACAGCAATAACAATAATAATATAGGATGAGACTCTATACTAATCATTGAAAAATAAAAGAGAAGTTACGTTGGAATAGTTTAATCCTGGTACGGGGAGAGAGATGAGATGGGGGGGGGCATACTCCTTCACATGGCCTGCCCTTTTATTTTAATTATTTTTTAGCAGTATATTAATACGGTTCACTCATTCATAAATCTGATCACCAACCATACTTCAATATTATGTTCACCTTAATTGACATGAATTATTAATAATAATTAATCAAAATCGAATCTTTCACCCGATAATAAGCTGATGTTGACCTTCAAATCAATATACCCCATAAGGTCTCAGATTGAAACTGTACCCATCAATAAATTATTTTTTTTCCAACTTTAATTTATTGGTATAGAAATACGTAAAAAAATGTTAATTAAAGAATGGAGTCGGATCGATACCATTGATGATAGTAATAAATATTGGAGGGTGATGATCGAAGTAAGGAAATGGACCAAAACCCTAGAGAGAGAGAGAGGTAAGGATGATGGATCGGAGATGCATGCATGGGATGGCCAACATGAAGGTATATTAAAAAAAATTAAAGAGTGAGAGAGAATTAAGGAAGATGTAGTTCGCTTCATTCATTATTCATTACTTTAGTCTATAGCTAGTTGCTTCAAATACATGCCACTGTTATATAATGGGTGTCAAGAAAGATATACTATCCATAGCCACCAAAAAGAAAGAAATAATTAAAAGGTCTAACTCTGAGAAAGTTTGGCCACATAAAAAGTTCAAACATCTAAACACCTTGAAATTAACATATAGTGTGGGAATTAATTAGCTAATTAATATCACTGTGATGAGATCTACAGATTAACACAAAATAATACCTTGCAATTTGTTGGCATTAACAATGAATGGATACACAAGCTCTTGATTGTGGGTACGAGGAATATATTATGAAAGTATTGATGAGATTTGAGATTTTTTTAATATACATAAAATACACTATAAACGATTTATAAATATATATGATGAAATGATCAGTGTATCCATATGGATATAATTAATTAGTTATTCTTGTTTTAAAATGTTATTGTTTTATCATCATACGCATATTTATGTATGATCTCTAGGGTAAAACCCTATCTAGATAGCAAAAATCCACTGAAGCCTTGATCAGCTCCACAGCAAATTTCTAATTATGGATCATGATATTTAAAAATGCGAATCGGATCAACCAAGATACAATATATTTGAAAAAATGCTTATATATACATGTTTCATCCCGAGATCATGGTAAGTATGTGATTTACTGTATATATTCTACAGCAATATAATCTTAACTAAGTTGATGAATTTGTTAATAATCAAAAGAGTGAACCTAACGATGTTATTATACCTAAAAGAAGAATACGGCTTGGTTAAGAACGTACGATATTGACCTGCCTACTAAATTCAAAGTAAGATGAGGGGATCAGGATTTGATAATAATTTCTGTAATGTTATCATATATGCGATTTGTGTACGTAGTATAGAATAAAATAATCATAATAATAATTACAGGGTCCACGCGATAAATCTAGGAGGCTTGGAACATTGTAAAAGACATTGTAGGTACGATATTCATTTAGATTTGTTTTGCTCTATATTATAACTTATTATCCTGAAAATCCGATTCAGACCTTTCATTATGCTCTTCGATTTCGTCTTCCCTGGATTCAATATTATGGAAAGATAGCGAGAGCAAATATTCATAAAAAAAATAAAAACAAAGGGAATTGACGGAATTAAAGCGGAAAATTTGATGTGGAGATGATTACTTGCTAAGAAAATCTGACAATGCAGAGGAAGCAACGTTAGCATACCAGTACCTAATAAAGAAAAAGGAAAAGGACCCATTTGAAGTTTTTTTTAATAATATAAAAGCAAATAGAATTTTTTTTAATGACCAAAGCAAATAGGATTTTATATGAGAAAATGACAAAAAGGAGAAATTGAAAAATGCAAAATCCCAAATGATGTATTTACCATAAAATAAATAATAAATTGTTTATCAATAATTTTTAATACCTTATCAACACCATAAAATAAATTATAAATTGTTTATCAAATTAGTTGTTAATATTTTATCAAAAATATTTAAAAACACTGATTGATTTGAAATTTTACAATTTTCAGAATTTTTTAAAATCATTTTCTCATTTCGTATCGAGTTGAGATGAGCTCAAATCTTAATTTGAACTGATATTTTGTTTATTATGAATTTATAAGGCTCGAACTTTGAAAATAATAAAAAAGGGTCGATGAGATCGTACTTAAGCTCTTTGTACATGTCCTTGTTTACGCGCCGCCCCTTACAGACGTGGTTAAATTAAAGTGGTAATTAGCTTTGAGTCAAATGCTCATTATTATAAGTATTAAATAAAAAAAATTACTATAAAGTCCTCTGCAAGAGAATTAATATCAGAAAGATCACATTGATAACTCAAGTAGTTATCATTGACAACTTCTTGGGACCTTTCTGATATCAATTCTCTTGCACGGGACTTTATAGTATACAAAATTGAATTTTTTACTAATTTAATATTACATTCAATCCTTAATATAAAAATTAGTTAATTTTTTTAGAGATATTAAATAAGCTACTTAACAGATAAATGTATCATTTTTCTACAAACTAATTTTTTTGACTTATAAATTAATATATTAGCCAATAATATACATAAATATTTTATAATGTGCATTACAAATAAGTAATTTATCTAAATTTTTTAATCTTTCTAAAAAATCAACTAACTCTTATATTAAAAATCGAAGACAATAAATGGTACTGCACAAGTTAATTAACTGATATATTTATCAGTTTTCTTCAAACTAATTTGTTTGACTTGTAAACCAATGTATAATATAATGATACATATTAATGTTTCAAAATATATGTTATAATTAAATAATTTGTTTAAATTTTTTTAATTTTTCAAAAAATCAATTAATTCTTATATTAAAATCCGGGTAGTATCAGTTTAAAAGTTATGTTTTCTTCTAACTTTCATTGCAAGTGGTGGTTTATAAAAATCCAAGCCATGATCATGGACTCTGATACTACTAATTATTAGATGAATCACTTAGGTTAAAGTTAATTAAATGGTTTGCATGGCGTACGTCTTCAAATTGTAATTTGCAGAGTGAATAATTTGGTTCTGACTATATATATATATGGAAAAGGGAATAAAGTGCAGATAATTAATGGGGAAAATGTAGGGATAATAATATAATCAAAGTGGGAGGGAGCCAAACCAAGAGGAGAAAACAGGATTGATTCATTGAAGCACACTTAAATGTGTTCATATTTGTGAGAAAGTGATGAGTCGAACACAAAAAAAGCGTGCCACGTCACATACATTCACATGTGCTCCAATATAATGACTTTCCGAGGTTTAGCTCTTTTAATTTTTTGTTTTATTTTCACCTTTCAACACTCTCATCATGATGCCTAGTGGCGGTGGGTGCCGATTTCCCAACTGGGATTTTATTTATAACTAACACACACACACATCCCACCGAATTAAATATTATCGTTGGGAAAAAATAGATATATCAAGAGGACAATAATACTGTGTGTGTGTGTGAACAGATATGGGGCAAAAAAAAAAATATAGATGTATATGAACAGATGGTAAGAACCAAACTTAATTACTCTGATGGGTTGATCTATATAGTACTTGTTAGCTTATATATACCAGTTCCACACTAGTCGGTAGACCAGACTTAATTAAATCGCGCGTATTGTCTAGCTCATTAACCAGTTAATGGCACCGTATAATTTTAGGTTTAGACAGATCTCAATGATCATCAATTACCAACTAACCTGCTTTTAGAAAACAGTTAATTAATGTCACAGTCAAAATATGAAATTTTCCAATATTAAGTCGACATTTGAAGTACTCGTATATATCTAATTCCTTTGATTAGAAAAAAAAAAGCATATATCTAATTCCTGGCCGTAGCAGAAAAAAAAAATGTAAACTATGCGCGCGTCGGATCGATCATGAAGGCATGCATGTTTATGGCGTTTGATAAAAAAAGGTGAAATCGATGGCTCAATGGGCACATGGTTTTGAGCTTTGACGTTAATCCTGGACAATACACGTAAACTTTAATTTCAACTGCCTAAATTAATTTTAATTATTTGTTAGGTGTCATAAATACATGGGAAAGAATGAATTAATCAATACAGAGCACTGTAAAAGAAGTTAGAGTACTTGAACAATAAATAATGCATAGAGTTGATGATGAAAATATGAGTATCATCTGGAGCTTAATTAGAGGTAAATCTCTAAAAAAATGTTTCTGCATTCACCATTCACGTAAATTTAAACAGAAGATTTCATGCTTAAGCCATAGGGCTAAGAAATGAGAGGGATGGGATTAATATCGAGGGCGACTTGACTGTTTCACGCAATGATCACGTGGCAAGAGAATCGGTGTGGCCATTCCGACTAACGCGCCCAACAAGCTCACCAATCTACCTGCACATATTTCAGTGCCTACCCACCCGGCTTAGTCCTCCTCAACAACTTCCCAAGTTCCAATCTTTTTCTTCCCCTTTCCCTTCTCCACTTTCCCAGCACCACAAGCAACTCCAAAGTCCAACTCAGAACAATGAGCAACAACTAGGCCCCTCCCTTTTGTGGGGGGCGAGAGAGAAAGATAGATAGAGAGGGAAAGATAAAAAAAAGCATGCTTTGTCGGCCATTTCAGCTTCACCCCTGAGCTCTTTTGCCTGCTCTTTCCAATTTCCATCCCCAAAAAGATCCTTTCCACTCATCATCATTCCCCTCGCCACACCAATACTTATATACACATGCTCTTTCACACCACGTTCCTTTTCCCCTCTCCTTTTCATCTCCTTCTTCTACGTTTGATTTTCTTATTTTCCATCTTTAAATAAATTTGTACTTTATCTCTGACCTCCTGCAATAGGGGTTGGGATTCTTTTGCAGAAGAGTATCTTGGCTGACTGTTTGAAGATCCCACACTTTCTGTGCCAAAAGACAATCTGGGTATATTCTATTTCTTGTCTGCAGATTCATGAATTCCACGGTCTTAGCGTTTCCCTCTCAAGGAGTTGATCCCAAGTGTTGGAGATGCTTTTTTTATTATCTCTTGTTTGATGAGTAACAGGCTTTTATTGGTATGTACCTTTCTTTCCCTTTAATATGAAGTGGACGTACTGATTAAGATTCTGGTTTTGGAAATGGCTTTCCGCTCTCCCATTCGTCTTCTCTGTCAACTCTGAATTTTGAGATATTGCTCCCTTAATTAATATTCACCACAAAAATCCGCTTACCAAACTTCCAACTTAATCATAGAAGAATAGAAAAATACACGGGCTCTTTTTGTATGGATTTGGGAGTTAGGCAAAATGGATCATGAATCGCTTTCGTGTATGATTTACACAGCTTCTGGTTCGTTTCTTTCCTTTTATTGCAATATGAAGCATTTGGACTATGTCATGGATTTGAACACTCGATTATCAATCTGCAGGTATCTTGAAAATTAAGATGTCTGGGAATTTCAATAAAAGGAGAGCGTTGGCAGACAGGTGTTCTGGTATTCTACTGTTATTCACTTTACTTCTTTATACTACAGAGGGATTGAACACAGAGGGGCAGTACCTGCTTGAGCTAAAGAGTAGTCTTCGTGATGAATCTAATCATTTGGCGAATTGGAAGTCTACTGATGAAACACCTTGTGGTTGGACGGGTGTAAATTGCACTTACGAGTATGACTATAATCCAGTGGTCTGGTCCCTTGATTTGAGTTCAATGAATCTTTCTGGAACTCTAAATCCTAACATTGGAGGTCTTGCGCATCTAACCTATCTCAATCTCGCGAACAATGGGCTGATGGGAAATGTACCCAGTGAAATTGGAAATTGCTCGAGGTTGGAATCTCTTCTTTTGAACAATAATCGGTTCAGGGGACCAATTCCTGCTGAATTGGGTAAGCTGTCCCTTTTGAGCAGTTTGAATATTTGCAACAACATATTCTCTGGTTCTCTGCCGGAGGAACTGGGAAACTTGTCTTCACTGGTTGAGCTTGTAGTCTTCACAAACAATCTGACTGGTCCCCTGCCTCGTTCTATTGGAAATCTAAAGAGTCTCACTACTCTGAGAGCTGGGGGAAATGGATTGTCTGGTAACTTGCCACGTGAGATCGGTGGATGTAGGAGCATGGAATTTCTTGGCCTTGCTCAAAATCAGATAGGAGGACAACTACCGGCAGAGATTGGGATGCTTCAGAACTTAAGAGAACTGCTTTTATGGAACAACCAGTTATCAGGGATTATTCCTGAAGAGATTGGGAATTGTACCAGCCTTGAAACCCTTGCTTTATATGGAAATGCTCTTGTTGGACCTATACCTGAGGAGATTGGGAATCTCAAATATCTGGGAAGGTTGTACCTTTATAGAAATAAGTTGAATGGAACCATTCCAAGGACAATTGGGAATCTTTCTCTGGCATTAGAAATTGATTTCTCAGAAAACTCTTTGGTGGGTGATATTCCTTCTGAGATCAGCAAAATAAGTGGTCTTCACTTGCTGTTTCTCTTTGAGAACCAGCTATCGGGTGTTATACCCAATGAATTTAGTAGCTTGACGAACCTGACAAGGCTGGACCTGTCCATTAATAATCTCACAGGTCCAGTTCCATTGGGGTTCCAGTATTTGACTCGAATGCTTCAGTTGCAACTTAATGACAACTCTCTAAGTGGAAATATTCCTCAGAGCCTTGGAGATTATAGTCCTCTCTGGGTGGTTGATTTTTCCAACAACCACTTGACAGGAACGATCCCTCCTCATCTATGTCGAAATTCTAACTTGATGTTGTTGAATCTGGCTTCTAATCGGCTGTATGGAAATATACCAACTGGCATCCTGAACTGTGAAGCATTGGCACTGCTACTGTTGGTTGGGAATAGTCTTACTGGTGGCTTTCCGTCACAACTGTGCAGACTAGTGAACCTTACTGCCATTGAGCTGAACCAGAACAGGTTCAGTGGTCCTATTTCTCCTGAGATTGGGAGGTGCCACAAGTTGCAAAGGCTTCATATTGCTAACAACTACTTCACATTAGAGTTGCCTAAAGAAATTGGAAACCTTTCTCAATTAGTGACCTTCAATGTTTCGTCCAATTCCTTCATTGGACCAATCCCACGTGAAATTGTTAGATGCAAGAAGCTTCAGCGACTTGATCTCAGCCGCAACAGCTTTACTGGTTCCCTACCAGATGAGCTTGGAACACTCTCGCAGCTGGAGATTCTCAAGCTCTCAGATAATAAGCTTACAGGGCATATTCCTCCTACATTAGGTAATTTGCTTCATTTGACTGCATTGCAGATGGGTGGCAATTTACTTTCTGGAGAAATACCTCCTGATCTGGGTAATCTCACAAGCTTACAGATTGCATTGAATCTCAGTTACAATAACCTTACTGGAAGTATACCTGATATGCTTAGCCATCTCTATATGCTTGAGTTTCTCCTTCTCAATAACAATAATCTGAGTGGTGAAATTCCCAGCACATTTGAAAACCTTTCAAGTTTAATGGGCTGTAATTTCTCATATAACAATCTTTCTGGACCTATACCCTCCATTCCACTATTTGGAAATATGGAAATTAGTAGCTTTGTTGGTAACAACGACCTCTGTGGTGCTCCTCTGCTTGGCTGCAACAGCAATCCGTCTTCTCTTTCTGATCCTCCTATAGAAAATGTTAATGCTTCTCGCACCAAGATTATTACTATTATTGCAACAGTTGTTGGTGGCGTTTCTCTCATTCTAATAGTATTCATTTTATATTTAATGAGACGTCCTCCTGAGCCTATTTCTTCATTGAGGGATTCTGAGCTTCCCTCCCCGGATTCAGATATCTATTTCCCTCCAAAAGATGGCTTCACCTTCCATGATCTACTTGAAGCTACCAACAACTTTCAAGACAGTTATGTCATTGGAAGAGGGGCTTGCGGAACAGTTTACAAGGCGATGATGCCATCTGGGAAGACCATTGCTGTTAAAAGGTTGGCATCCAACAGGGAAGGGAACAACATCGAGAATAGCTTTCGGGCTGAGATATTAACACTTGGAAAGATAAGGCATCGAAATATAGTGAAGTTGTATGGATTTTGCTATCACGAAGGTAGCAACCTCCTACTATATGAGTACATGGCAAGGGGTAGCCTAGGGGAACAACTTCATGGATTTGCGAGTAATTTGGAATGGTCAACTCGGTTCATGATTGCTCTTGGAGCTGCGGAGGGTCTTGCCTACTTGCATCATGACTGCAAACCAAAGATCATTCACCGTGATATAAAATCAAACAACATTCTACTTGATGAAAACTTTGAGGCTCATGTGGGTGATTTCGGTTTGGCAAAAGTCATTGACATGCCTCAGTCAAAATCAATGTCAGCAGTTGCTGGTTCATATGGTTATATTGCTCCTGGTAAGCTGCTTTTCTGTCTTGGTTTCTCCTTACATTTGTTGAGCCAGTTTGTCACCATCATTTATAATCTTGAATTAAGCTCAGTAAAATTTAAATTTTCTAATTCAGGATTAGTTTCTCTTTCAATGATAAAAGAACATATTCAACTTCTCACTCCATCGTTTATTTCGGCATAGAGCATGTTTGGGTATCAATTCAAAACCATGGTTTTACCTCAAAACTATGGTTTTGAAAAAGGGTAGAGAAACATGTCTAAAAAAATGCAGAATAGCTTTTGGATCCAAAACCATGATTTTGTGTGAGTCAGTCAAACATACTCAAATTCTCTATAATAGCTTTTAACCTTTAAAAATATAGTTTGGGGTGGAAACCATAGTTTTCCAAAAAGCTATTCTTTCTAGCTTTTTCAGAAGTTATTCTCCAAATAACTTTTATGTAAACCGAAACAGAAATTATTCTTCAACAGTTAATCCAAACATGCTCATAGTCTATTTCCAATGTCTTAACCCTCCTTCAACTGCTTTTATTTTTTATTTTAAATCTCTCCTGATAATGAATTTTGATGATGCCAAAAGAGTGAAGCTGGTGTTCTCGTTTCTATCAAATTTGTTGACAAAAGATAATTGATGCATGACCTTGTGATGTACCAACACATAACACCGTATGCCATGCTTATGATATTTCAAGATTAGATTTCGAAAAGATTTGTTCAAACAAGAATTGTCTTCCTCGTACCCTGTCATTGGAATGAGTGAAAATGGTTGGATAAAATTCTAAACATGTCACCATTATCCTCCTTACTTTCTTATGGTCCGGTTTGTCATAAATGAATTTGGAAAAAAAAAAAAGATTTTGTAAATGAAAAATGTCTTTTATGAATAAAAGAAAATGTAATAGAAACAAGCAATTATTTTTGAGTGGGCATAATAGATGTTACATAACTGTGCAATGAATTCCTTCTCCTGTTTCATTAGATGTACTAAAGGATACCTTAGTTTCACTTCCACAAAGACCAAATTAAACATAATCCAAGTAGCCCTCGATATCTAGTACTCTCTCTGGTTTTTAATATAAGTCACACTTTGGAAGTTGACGAGTCTTTTTTCCACGTGTCAATTGTTGTGTATTGATGTTTCTATGATCCTGTGTGGCAGAGTATGCATACACCATGAAGGTCACTGAGAAGTGTGATATATATAGCTACGGAGTTGTGCTGTTGGAGTTGCTAACAGGAAGAACTCCGGTTCAGCCGCTAGATCAAGGAGGCGATCTGGTGACATGGGTCAAAAACTATATTCGGAGCCATAACAACTCACTGTCCTGTGGTGTACTAGACAATCGTCTCAATCTCCAAGATCAAACCACTGTGAACCACATGCTCACCGTTCTCAAAATTGCTCTGCTCTGCACAAACATGACACCTACCGATCGCCCATCGATGCGCCAAGTCGTGTTGATGCTTATAGAATCCAACGAGCGAGAAGGAAACTTGGCCACCTCTCCATCTCGGTGTGAGGATCTCGCTCCCAAAGAAGACGACGAGCACAAGAATACGTGAGGTAATTGGACTTTGTCTTTCAACTTTATTAACAAAATAGATTCTTTTTTCTGCTGCTCAGCTCACAATTGTTGTTGGCAAAACCAGAGAAAATAGAAGATGTGATTCTTGTACATTCTTTCGTTAGAGTATAAATAATGATTGGTTGCCGAGACTAGTTCCGGTCTCACTTTGTAGTGGCCATTATTATAATTTCTGAATTTCACTTCACGCCATGTAATTTTCTTCTGGAAATTCAGTATAGCAACATTGTATTCCTGTACAGTTGACAATACCATTGTTGGACCTGTATCTTGGATTATGCCCTCCCCAAACCGTTAAATTTGATTTATTCCAATCAACAGATTCCAGTTGACACAGCTTCTGGGTTAATTATAATGATATGAATTGATATTGGACATGAATTATAAAAAGAGGTGAAATTGATGAAGATATAAATGATAGAATTCAAGTTGGATGGTTTAAATAAAGAAAGACTATTAAAGTTATTTGTAATAAGGTAATACTCAATAAGATAAAAGGGAAGTTGTATTGCACTATTGTTAGATCAACAATGTCGTATGATAGTGAATATTAGATTTTAGAGGAATAACAAGAACATAAGTAGGGGTAGATGTGATGAAGATGTTAAGATGGGTGTATAATCATATCAAAAATCATAAAATTTGTAATGAATGTATACAGGGAAGAGTTAGAGTCGCATCTATTAAGAAAAATGTGAAAAAATTGTTTGAAGTAATTTGAACACATTTAAAAAATGTTATATAAAATACAGATCGATCTAATGAAATCTTCAATAAGGGGTAAAAGAAGATTAAAAAGAGCCTTAAATGAAATTATTAATGGATCATTTTGATCAACAATTTATTTAAAGATTTGGTTGTTGAACATAAGTTTGATTCATATAATTGACCTTATTTAATGAGATAAAACTTATTATTGTTAGTACAAAGTATCAATTCCATTCTACTTTTAGTTTAAGGTAAAAGAAATAGAAAACTGGACACAAATGTGAAATAAATAATCAAGTATTGGACAAGAAGGGGAGAGTTTCATTAATGATTAATTATTATTTTTATTATTGTTAATGCATGAATGCTTATCTATTAGCATGGAGTTGCACTCCAGTTGAAGCAATCATCAAAGACATGACTTTTCTTGCCAAGCCTGCAGGGCTTGTCTTGCCTGATTTGCCAGATGCAGAGCTCGCACTGGGAATGATCCCTCTTCATAGAGAAAATGTTGAACCGGTGACAAGCACCGGGCCATGAGAAGCCGCAGAAGTAGAGCGTGGTTCCCCAGAAATTAGTCCTGAATGTGAACTCGTACGTTTCATTAGCATGAAGAAGATGCACTCCCAGATCCTCACCCTTCTGCTTGCAGTGAACGGTGAGATCTAAGCCACCTCCCAGATCATTTGTCATCCTCACCGTTCTTTTTGGAATCTTGAAACCTGCTTCACTACGTCTGGCTGATCCTGCTATCAGTATGACCATCACACTCAGTATCGTCACAGCTCTGGTGAATATCCATGGCAGAGCCATTTTGGTTATGGCTGATTTTGATGATGGAGGGTCTTAATGACGTACGGAAGGCAATTCTAGGAAGGAATTGTTATGCTTATACGTGTGTGTACGTATACAAATGCAATCATTTATTTCTTGACCATTCATTAATGCTACACTTTAATATACGGCACATTAAACCACATTAAATGCCTACACTTTTTTTTTTTTTGACCATCAAAATGCCTACACTTTAATATCATCTTTCCTATATATAAATATAAGTTACTTTAATTAATTCATCATAATTAATAAAATGATAGTTAACCCCTTAAACTGATCTTAAATAAAATGATTTTTTAACTTTACCAATATTAAATATAGTTTTGAAGGAGAGAGAGAAAATAAGGTATTAATTGTTCTCCAAGTTACTTGTATTGTGAATTAACACATTATTCTAAAAATGATTTATATTATAGAATAGATGGAACATATTGTTCAAATTAAATGCATTATACTCCCTCCAATGAAAGAACAAAAAGAGTTGGGAGAATCATAATTAGATCTCAATCAAGGGATTTAATATCTGACAAATCTTGAGAACTTATTAATAAGTCACTTTCATTTATTATTGACAAATCATTAGAACTTATAAGATATTATGTCTCTTCATTAGGACCTAATCATGATTCTTCCAAAAAAGTTAAGTTGAATCAATGAAGTTGTCCAAAAATTTTGTCGAGATTCTATCTTTACCTCCAATAAACAACATAAATTAAAAAAAATTACACTCTCTATTTTGTAACACCTCTTTTCATTAGTTTTATTAATCATTACAGACCTTAATTAAACCACTTAAGACTATTATATGAGCTAGAATTAGTTAATCAGGTAACATTAAAAAATTCTTAAAACAATCACTATTCACTTGGTAACTTAAAAATTTTGGCTAACTTTAAAAATTGTAACTAATTCTATAAAATTTGAAAACAAGTGGTTCAAGTTTCTAATGAAAACTTATTCAATTCTCTATAGGGAAAATACTCATTTGAGCAAATTAAAGTTCAAACCATGTGAAATTTCACTATTTATTTGGTCATCTAAAATAGGACTTCACTGCGGCCAACTTTTAACTTCGTTGTGGCAAACTTGTCTGACCACATTAGACCTCCTCCTAGGTGCACTTTGCTGCGGCGAACCTTTTCTTTCACCCCAATGAACTCCTCCAGACTGAAAGAATTTTCCTTTTTGAGCACTTTCGCCGCGATGAACTTCTAATTATGCTATGGCTAGCTTTTGCTATTGTCAATTTTTTTTTGTCTTTAGCATAAATTGAGAAATGCATAACTTTTTGTATATAACTCCAAATTTAGCAAATTATGGCTTATTAAAAAGCTCATATCATAAACTACTTGCATGCCAAATCTCATAACCTTTGGAGTTTATTTACTAATTTTGGTCCAATTATACCATTTATAAAGGTGTTGGACCCCTTTTTGATGATTTTGCATGCATAACTTTATGTTTTCATGCACCACATGTTCCAATACAATCATACATCATGTTTAGCATCTATTTACATCATTTAGCACTTGATTGTCATAAAATAGCAAGTTATCATACATTCATTCAAAATTTCACATATACATAAAATATACAAGTACATGCTCTCTTCAACATGAAAACCCATATTACTCTTGCACTTCTTTGCCTTTGCCTCTTAAGTTTGTGCCCATGATTAGTGATTGAAAAGAATGAGATTTCAAATAAATACTAGTAGCAATTAGTTATAACTAAGATATCAACATGTATGATTATTTATATGTAAAACTAACATTGCCATGAACATCTCAACAAAACCTTGCTAACATAACATCATTGTACAAGGCTAAGACAAACATCATCTACTGGCACAGCAACAAGGTGTGTACATATTCAAACAAGTATTTACATGTTATATGACTACAACCATAACCCAGATATGACAAATAACATACATAATAATCAAATGTAAGGATTAGAGGTTTTGGTACCTTATACTTGACTTTCCTTTCCAAATGACTTCAAATTGGCTTCCAACTTGCACTTGTCACTATCTTTGCAATTAAACACTTTTACATATGTCATAGTACATTTGGCATCATTAACTTGACATTACTAAAGCATTGTAACCTGTAACAATTCTTAAAACCCAATCTTAACTATTAACTTCTAATTTTGGCAATTGTGATTTCAGTACTTCCAAAATTGTGTTCTTGCTTCTATCATACACAATTTTTCCTTCTCAATCTATTAGAGGCATCAAAATCACCAAAATTACACTCCTTATATGGCTTCACCTTGCAGATCAAAATAATACATAAAATTCGCAAAAGTGTGATTTTCTAACTTCTCTTTTTATATTAATGCATAATCACACTTCTAGACCAATTTCTAATCATTAAAAAACGTGAAAACATCTATATTCATGCATAATCAATTTTGGTCTGCTGCAAGGAGAAGGGTTTCGTGTCAAAATTTTAAAACAAGTTCAAATCAACTCAATTTTGCCATAAACATGTTGTAAATCATATATAGAGTTGATTTAAGACAATTGTTACTTTCCATTTTTGCTCTTTCTCATTTTCTCTTCCAAGCCCTGTTTCAAGACCACTCTTGATCTCTTGAACCAACCACTTAGAGAGAAAATGTGATGTCCCACATCGATTGGGAAGGGGAACGGAGCACTTCTTATAAGAGTATGGATACCTTCCCCTTGTAGACGCTTTTTCTGGGTTATTGTAGAAACTCAAGGAAGCAAAACCCTGCTCTGTTTGCAACAGGGACAATATCTACAAGGGAGGAATCTGGGATGTTACAAATGGTATCAGAGTCAGGCCTCCGGTCGGTGTGCCAGGGAGGAAGCTGGGCCCCTATGGGGGTGGATGTGATGTCCCACATCAATTGGGAAGGGGAACGAAGCACTCCTTATAAGGATGTGGATACCTTCCCCTTGTACACGCGTTCCCTGGGTCATCGATTGGGAAGGGGAACGAAGCACTCCTTATAAGGGTGTTAACACCTTCCCCTTGTAGACGCGTTTTTTGGGTTATTGTAGAAACCCAGGGAAACAAAACACTGCTCTGTTTGCAACAGGGACAGTATATACAAGGGAGGGCTCTGGGGATGTTACAAATGGTATCAAAGCCAGGCCTCCGGTCGGTGTGCCAGCGAGGACGCTGGGCCCCTATGGGGGGTGGATGTGATGTCCCATATCGATTGGGAAGGGAAACGAAGCACTCTTTATAAGGGTGTGGATACCTTCCCCTTGCAGACGAGTTTTCTGGGTTATTATAGAAACCCAGGGAAGCAAAACTCTGTTCTGTTTGCAACAGGGATAATATCTACAAAGGAGGGCTTTGGGATGTTACAGAAAACTAAACCAATTAAATGGAATATTAGATGTCATAGATAAATTCTATAGGAAGAATCAAGCCAAAACTATTAACTTACCTTTGATTTTTACTTGATCTTCACTTCCTCTTACTTGTTCTCTTCCACCGTCTTCTCTCTCTTTCTCAGCTAGCTGGAACATGAAAATGAGGGTAGAAAATAGAGTTTTAGATGACTTATAAAATCTACACCAAGTGTTTTAAGTTATGTGAGTCCCACTTCTACTGCAAGAACAATTTTATATTGATAAAATTTACAACTATAGTTAAATATCCCTTCTTCCTTTTCTTCTTTGAACAAGAAGAGGACAAGTGGCACATTACACTTCCCACAATTCTCTTTTCCCAAAATACTCTTACTTTATCTAATATTTATCTACCGGAAATACGTTTCGGGAATTTCCTAATCACTAAGCCAGTGCAGGGCCATTAAAAATTCCTATAATTCAATGGCTCATTATGGTATTTTTCTTAACCCCAATCTCATTCCGAAAATACCCTTAATTAATTTTCTTTCGAAAATTCAAATTTGGCGATTTTTAGTCTCTTTCCTATCGTTCTAGCAAACTATTTTTGACTTTCTACTGAAAACAATTTTATAAATTATGACATCTTATGAACTATTTTTATCCACTTTAAAATTAAATTTTTGAGGACTTTAGGACAATTTCAATAATAATATTTGGCTAAAAGCTCAATAAATAGCTAAAATATTAAATACCTTAGAAATGTTCCTAAAAGTGTATTTTTGTCCATTTAATATTAATAAGGCATCAATTACTAATGTAACATCCTGAAATTTGATCAAGGTAATATAAAAGATAATTGAGGTTTTGGGAAGTGAATTACAAAATTTTGAGACTAGTATGAATAAATTATTGGGCCAAATTTTATTTTTTTGGGAAAGTTCAAGGCAAATGGGGAAGATTTAAATATTGCCCAAATATTTCTTGAAAAAATGATTTATAAGTAAGTGTCAAATTTGGGAGAAAGTGAATTATTGGATCAAGTGAGATATTATTGGAATTGAAAAAAAGAAAGAAAGAAAGAGGACCAGATTTAAAAAAGGGAAAGTGTGGGGGCAAAGTTGTCATTTATCCTCCCCACACATGCCACACGTGTGGCAGAACCATTTAACCTCTCCCCTCAGTTTTTCTTCCTCATTTTTCTCCCTCCCGTCAGGCCAGAGAACAGAGCAGAGCAAGCGAGTGTGCGTCGGACGTGGTTCTCGCCGGAAAAGGAGCTCGTTGGCACAAGCAACGACGGATTAGTGTTCGTGTGAGTCTCTTGAACCTCTTTCCACTCTTTGATCTCTCAATCGCTGCCTTTGGGGTTTATGGGTGATAACTGAAAATGGAACTCTTAAGGTTTATTTACAGATTAAATCCATATATAAGATGGATTAATGCTTCTTCCAGCTTGATTGAACTTTACATGTAATGGATCTGCAATTTTTTTTCAAGTGTTGGTTTACTGTTTTTGGAGGGGAAAAAAAACACGGTTGCTTTGATTTTGGGTCCAGGAAGATTGAACCTTAGTTCTGAACAAGGAATGACCGAATAAAAACAGGGATGATGTAGGAGGTTGTTGTGTGAAGTTGTGTGGTTGCAACCACCATGTTGTTTTGTTCTATTGATTACCGAGCAAGGGACTGCAGTTTTTTTTAAAAAAAAGGAACAGAGCGAGAGATCTTTTGCTATTTCGAAATGAGAGGATTTACCAAAGAATATAATAGAAAAATAAGCTATGGGTTGCTCCCACGGGTCTGTGGTTGTTGAGGCTAGTATATGTTGAACTTGTGATTTTATGTTGATAGGCTTCAAGGTATTAGTTGTGAATGGAGGGTATGCTTTGGAATCAAATGGTTTACTGTCCAAATTGTTGAAAGCTCGTAATGGTGCTGGGCAAACAAAAAAAAAAAATCTGATTCATCAAACGTGGAGCTATTTAAAGTTGTGAAAAATTGAATATATGGTTGATGTGAGTTTCTGGTTTCATAAGAGGTAAATCTCTAGTTAATGATACCCTCTGGCCCTGAGATTTTGTGTGCATTCAGTGCACATCTCAAGCTTTAAAATAAGTTTTAGAATACATTATTTGGATGAGTAGAGTGTAAGTTATGAATTTTTCAGTTGGTGCAGAAAAACTGAAAAATGATATTTTTTTTGATGAATCAGTAAGTTTGGAGCACTGATTTTAGGATTTGGGTTGATTATAAATTTTGAATGGTAATTTTCTTTAGAAGATGATTTAGAGAGCTTGAAGGAGATGCTTGAATCATTACATTTGGAGTATTGTGGAATAAATTATAATTTTTTTCGAAGCTCGTTACAATTTAGAAATGTTAATTATGTTGATTGAGTCTGTTTATATATATTGTTGTTAGGAGGGGAAGAAGAAGATAAATTGGAAGTTGAAGGATAGAGACGAGTTATACATTGAGAGCATAATAGGTGAGTGAATAGCGTCCCATTGTGATTTTATAAAGTATGTTTTATCACATTTCGTATTCTTAATTTAATTATTACATTTTAAGCATGGTTTCAGTGGTGAAAGTTTATTGGAATTATTTAATCCTCTAATTGATATTGCAAAGAGTAAGATTTATAGATTTTATTTAATGTTATTTGTTCTTTCCCAATTTCTGTTTATATTGGATTTCATATATGAAATGGAAAGGAAAACTTTTGAGATATTGATTATTACAAATAGTTAAGGTGTTATAATATTTATTCAAGATGTTTTATCATTGTGATTTCATGCAAGGAGATAATGAAAATAAATGATATTTAAATGCCATATACTCTATGCATGCTTATAAAATGGGTTTTTAGATATTATTTGCAAACTTTCATGTTGGGATCCTTATTATAGAATATTCTGAAATAGTTTTATCATTAAAGATGGTTTGGAAATTGATCCCACGCATGCTTGAGAATGTTTTTGAAAGGACTGAATACAGAACGCTGGTTACTAACAGCAGTATTGTTAGTTCTTGGCGTGCCATGGTAAATCTCGAACTCGCTTGATATTCGTGGGTGTTAACTCACGCCTGTTATTCGTAGGTGTTATACCTGCGCCTGCTTCGTGGCCTTGGGATACACCTGTTGGTTACTTACTCTCGTGAACTGTATGTTCAAGTCTGTTTCGTGGCCTTGAGCTGCGCTTGGTTATTTACCCTCGTGGACTATGTGTCCACGTTTGGTATTCCGTTCTGTTGAAGTCCTATGAAAATATAAGATTTGAGGAATGATCTTTAATACAGTTTTAAATATGATTTGATTATGTCTTACAGAAATTGAGATTTCTTATCGAAGGTAAATCCCTTTGATTGATTTATGCAATTTCATTAGATTTTATAAATGGGACGTTATTCACCGGAAATTTATTTTGGCTTCGCTCTAGTGACCGTATATCTCTGGTTGAGCAGTGGAGAGCTTCCTCATTGTCAAAGGTCGTTGGCTTATTTTGTAGCTGCTGCTTGGCGTATATAAAACTTACGTATATATATTATTTTAGAAGGTTAGAGCTCCACGTAGTCTATGGGCAGGTCCATGTGCTTTTGTTATATTCTGACAATGCCAGATGTATCTTTATGTATGAGTCTTGCTAAAAGAAAGTTTTTATTCACATTTTATACCAGTGTATTATAGCATACTGAGAATGAGTATAGATATATTTAAATTGAAGGTCTAAGGAATGTGAAATCTTTCATATTCCGTGCCGGTCACCTCTAAAGTTCTTAGGGTGTGACAACTAATCAGTGAATTTTTTTTTTACCTTTATGTGCCTGGGGTTATTTTATGATATTTTGATCAAAATTACCAAAATGACCTTCATCTTTTTCAAAATAACCATTATGTCCCTAACTTTTCATAAAATAACCATTTTACCTTTACATTTTTTCCATTTGCAAAATGACAACTTTAGACTTCCTTTCACCTCTTTTCACTCTCCAAACCTTTTATTCATCGGTAGCCATTCGTTTAGCTTTCCTTTCTAATTACTAAAAACGTGGATGTTATATATTTTCTCATTGAAAATTGAGAAGAGAGATAAATTTAAAATAAAGCAATTAATGCAACAAATTTTTTGTAAAATTACTTATATTTAGAACTACAAAATTTTTCTACAGTTGGCTCATATTATAGATTGAGAAGTATACTCCATCAATCTTATTCTTATATAAAACATTTTCAAGCAGGTTTATATGTTTTTAAATATAAGATAGTTTACCAAAAAGACAATCACATTAAATTCCTTCCATAAATATCTTGTCAATTTTAAATACATGATCTATTCTACAGTCAAATCAAACTTAAGAATGGGTTTCACATTCAGGAACAGATAAGTATAAGGCTTCTTAACTACCTTACCCATCTCAATTATAGAAGTTTGTTATATTATAAAAAGTTAAAGTATATATTTAGTTATTTAAATTTATATCAAGTTTTATTTTGATCTCTTAAGTTTAAAAAATTTACTTTCAGCTTTTTATTGTTAGTGCCGTTAGTTTTATTTAACGGAAAATGGTGATTCATCAAATTTAAATAGTGATTATGCAATTAAATGCTGATAAAATATTGTTAAACTTTAAAATATAACAAAGTATATTAAATATTCAATATATAAATATATTTTAACATTATTTAATAACATAATGATGATTAAATTAGCATTTTCCATTAAGTAAAAACAACGGCGCTAATAATAAAAAGTTAAAAGTGCACTTTTTAAATTTAAGAGATCAAACTGAGACATAGAGAAAATTTAAAAGATTAAATATATACTTTAATCTATTATCAATTAATTAAAAATATAAATATCATCGCCCAACTTAAAAACAAAACCTACGGCTAATTTGCTCATATATGTCGGTTTTGTCTATATTTATAATTCTGAATGATTAAGATAAAATACAAAAAATATCTATATTTTACACTAATAGAAAATTGGTTGTTTGGGATTCAATTTAAAAGAATTTCATTATTAAATTAAGAACAGAGTGAACTGCAGAATGAAAGCCCGTCTAGCTCAGTCGGTAGAGCGCAAGGCTCTTAACCTTGTGGTCGTGGGTTCGAGCCCCACGGTGGGCGATGCTTCTATTTTCCTTCTTTTGAGGAAAAAATCAATTTTGTTTTGAAGCATGTTGCTTATGCACACGGGAAGAAACAGAGGTGAACAATGCCAACTATATAGAGACTAATAAAAAAATTGAAAAAAGAAGAAGAGAGATCTCCTAGATCTAGATTATTAGGCTTCGGCTTTTGAGCGCAAAAGCACAAGTAGGAGCTTGGGATTAAAACGAACAAAAGCCAATACAGTAAGCAACTCATTGAACAATTGAGATCTTTCCCACACAGCCATATTCATAATACTGCATAAACCAGAAACACAACAGAAACCAAGACATAAAGAGTCAAAGGCAATATATTTTGAGGACGAAGTTATGTCATATCATGCAGGCCAGAAGAACAAAGATCCTAATTAAAGATAGATAGGCATGAGATTCTTTGTCAGATCAGAGAGGCTTCAGATATGCATTTTGTGGATACATATCACACTTGTTTGAGTCTGTCCCTGATGGGGAAAAGTTCAAGAGTCCTGAGGGTTCTTGTAGGCCAATATGAAGCACCTGGGCTTACTTCTTCCATCGTCCTCCTCCAATCTTGCTTCAATAAAGTCGTCTTCTCCATCACTCCAGCTCCTTCTGTAGTATTTTCAATTTTCCATTTGTAATCCATGCCTTGTTTTGATGCTTCCCCAGATCCTCCCTGTTGCAACAAAAATGCACTTTATATATATCGTTTCTACTATTTTATATATCATCATATAACTAAAACATTCTTGCTTTTATAGTCTTATTAATTTGAGTGATCAGTGCATGCAGTTTTAACTTCCAAACTAAGCCAACTGAATAAGTTTGAGCACACTGAACCCTCACCACCTCTTTTGAGATTATAATGATATATAAGCATGACAGATCAGAAGCATGCGAAAGCTGATAAAATAGAGACAATAAAGGTAGAGACTAGAGAGATATGTATGTGTGGGTAACCTCTGCTGAAAACGAGGCAGGGGAGTGGTAAACAGAATGTTGTTGGGAAGAAGAGGCAGTCGCAATAAGAGACTCCATAGGGCGTTGAGAATGGTGATTATTATTATAGTTGTGATTAAGATGAAGCTGAAGGTAATAGTTACAGAGCTGCTGCTGCTGAAGTTGTTTGTTCAATCTCCGACGGAGTTTCTGCCGGTCCCTGGCCTTGTGGTTCTGAAACCAATAGAAAACGTTCTTGCCCTCTATCTTGCCATAGAAAGAAAGTTGAGCTGTGATATGCTGAATCTGGGAGGCATTTGGAGTTCTGATCCCACCTCTGTACATCTCCTCAAGAATCACTAGCTGTTCCTGGGTTGGGCACCATCTTGGTGAACCACCACGACTCATCTCTCTCTCTCTCTCTCTCTCTCTCTCTGGTTATTATCTCTATATCCAGCAATTGATGCTAGCCAATGGAGGGAGAGTGCTTTGTGTCTTTCTTAGGCAGGTGCATATATATAGTGAGTGAACATGACAGAGATGAGTGAATTTTGATACACACCTATTTGCTTGGATGATGCAAGAGTGTGGAATGATAAAGTGATGATAACCTTATTATTACGTTTGACAGCAGAATGTAGGAAGAGGGGAGGGAAGTGAGGTTGGTGGTGTGGTGTTTTGGGCAATCAGACAAGTCAATCAATCACAAGTGGGGGACGTTTCTCTGTTGAATGAAAGCGTAAGGCCCAGGACAATCTCAGATGCTATTAATTCTCTCATTAATCAATTAGGTGCATGTTACAATATCTCTCTGTCAAAAGATACCATTGATAATCAGTGAGCGTATTTCTGCAATGCAAAAAGGTTTCGTCTTTGCTTATTCGAAACAGTGTCTTCTTTTGTTTGTTAGTATTTCTTGGTTATCTGTTTCACCAACTCCACTGCTCATTGGAGTTTCAAATTTCTAGGGCAATATAATGCATGCATTCAGATGCAGTAGTGGCCAGCGCGCACACAGAGAGAGAGAGAGAGA
>QFDD01001157.1:0-29269 GCA_006871305.1 Vachellia collinsii
AATCCTAATATGATAAGAGCATCAATCTAAATGCAAAGTCTTAATCTATAATCAAATAGATACTTATTAGGATTAAGAAAGAATACGAGAGAGCGTTGGCAGAGAAAATATGATACTTGAGTTAATAGAAGAATTGGTGTTAGGAATCTCTTCTCAATAGCTAGTTACATGTGTCAGGTATTCGTACAGAATAGAAGTCCATAGAAGCTCAAGCAAAGGTTAAAATCAAACAGATGCCGCATAGAATTAGCTCTTCACCAACTCCAATCCATGTACAAGCATAAGATAGGTAACCTAAAATATCAGTAAACAGAACTGAAAGCTCCTTTCCCACACTGTCCAACAATTACTTGAAGAATTTCTTTCCCCACTTGGCTTTGTCTACAACAGAGTCGACGTGGCACCTATGATAAACAAACAGTAGAATTCAAAGATGTCACTAACATTGATGGCTAAGCTTGTAATACCATCACACAACATGGTAAAGAGCTATGAAACATACCAGATGCCAATTCTTGCTCAATGGCTGGACTAGCACCTTGATTTCTTGCACATTATGAAGAGGGGATGGACGAGGAAAGCAGAAAAATTTCTTTTTGAGATTGTTTCTTTCTCTAGTCCTTACATATGAACCCCAAGAAGCATTGCCTTCATTTCCAACATCTTTTAGAAAGAAGAGAATGGGCTTTCTACAAATAGATCTAGATGGATCCCTGGCATCAAAGTCAAATTCATTCCTATGACTTATACCATTCCAAGCTGAGTAAGTCCGTTCTGAGCGCTCCAACTCACGGGGTGAAACAACATTTGGAAGGACTTGAACAACATAACCAAGAGAGACTGAAAATGTTAGATGCCGTGCCCGGTCATAACAAATAGAACGCTGCAAGAAGCTTCTGGGATCAGCTCTCATGGCCTTTGTAAAGAGTTTCAGGCTCTCCAGAGAGTTTAAGCCAGGATAGAAGGGATCAACAGCTTCAACATGATGAATTGACACAAATGGTGCAATTGGGTGAGAAGATAGGAGCCCATGGGCATCACCCCTTATATCCCACTGAAAGGAAAGAGAAAAAAATAACTCTAAATTGATTATCAATATTCAATAATAAAAAGACAGGATAGAAAAGATTGAGTCATTATTCATTAAATAATTCTCATCAAACTTTTCATATTTCTGAAAATAGAAACAACTTGAGAATGGAATACCGGAGAGATAAATACTTAGAAAGCAGATGGAGATAGATTTAAAAAAAAAAAAAAACCTGGTGAAAACCACGCTCCCAGCTCAAAGGAACACCAAGTTCAGTGATGCAGGCATGCAATCGATCATCACTACCATAGAGTTTGGGGTATCTTTCAATACATTCATCAAGAATCTCAGAGAGTGCCTTGGCAAGGGGATGACTTATGGCAATCCCACCTCCACCATAGGCCATGGAATGACTGAAATACGTATTTGCCGAATGGCTCTCTGAGGGGCTGCCTATGTAAATCATTTCAGAGGAATCATACTTGTTGAGAACATGGACAAGATTATCAACATTGAAGATGGTATCATCATCACAGAGGACAAACCAGCGCACATCTGAGAGGCCAAGGCGAAAACTCTCCGCAACAATGCGAGAAATTCGCAGGCCAGAAGGGTGACCCATAGGATTAGTATAGCGAAAACGTGAGATGTCCTCAGAAACCATGATAGGTGGCAATAAATGATCTCCAGGTTCTTGAGGTACTTGTTCCTCTAACCATACATGGCCACGCATATCACTGGGATGCCACCACAGCCTAACATATTCTTTCCGCCGTCTCCATAGTTGAGATGATCCAGCTATGCCAAATACAATATGCTTAAGTGACAAGTCTTCTTGTTTAAAGGTACTACGATTATCATAGTGAACATGATCTCCCTTATAGTCAAATGGGAGAGGAGGAGGCAGCATAGCATTAGAATGTCGATCAGGAAAACAGATTTTCCAAGGATGAAAATGGGGGCTACCCTCCCAATCTCTTAGATGATGCAAGCATCGAGTGGTGGTGCTAGAGAAAATAAGGGAAAGCCAAGCAACAGTGGAGATGAGAAGTGCTGCTATTGCTACAGCCCAGGTACCTGTACGGCTTTGACGCAATTGACGGCTTCTAGAGTGGCCAGGAGGGAGAGAAGGCAGCTGGGAATTCTTGTCTTGGTCATGATATGACGACATAATCATCTTTAGTGTTTCAGTCATCATCACCATCACTCCAATGTTCATTTAAACCTCCCACTGCTAAAAGGGAGGCTGAAAGGGCTGAGGCGGAAAATTTTTGGAGAAGTTTTAGAACAGAAACAGTAACACATCACCAAACTTGTTGCACCCTGCAAATAGAAACAAAAAGGATGAGCTTACAGTAATAGATAGACAACTTTACATGGCAGGGCAAAAGAATCTACTCAGATGTATGAAAACTGAAAGTCAAAAATGCAAATCAATAAGTGGGCATAAAAACTTGAAAAACAAAACTGATCATGGAACTAAACTGAAAAATTCATCTTATATCTGACTGTAACTCAATATGATCTAAGACCAGGTAAGCAACCATTTTCTTATCAAAAGAGTCACAATATGCACAAATAGTTTCCTGACTAAATAAAGAATTTTGTTCATATAAACTTGAAAACAAGTTTTATCTGGTGTGTTTAACAAGCACCACATAAAAAGCTACTACAGTCCATAGGAATTTGTAATGTCAATCCCAAATTCCCAATCCACACTAAGATTCTCCATAATGGTAAAAAAAGTAGTGATTGTCAAATAAAGGCACTCAAATTTTCTCCATAATCATGAATTTGTATCACTGTCAACGTCACTAAGAAATATATAAATTGGTTATGTTGAAATGAGTTGCTAGCAGAGCCTCCATTCCTCTTTTAACATGGAGAAAAATGACCATGATCATCTTAGTCCTGTATGCATGACGATAAAGTAACTAAATCATATCCAAAGATTGAAGACTGAAACTGGAGGAGGGGAGAGAAGAACAGAGATGCTGTCTTAAATGGTAAAATGGCATCCTAGTCCAGATAGCGATAACATCTTGTTCCACCAAAGTTAGAATGCCAAACTTGCGATTAAGTTAAACAGTGAAAATTCCATGGGAGGCAACACAGAAAATGTAGAAAAATAAAAGTCAACACTTTTTACATCTTCCAAGAAACTAGAGTGAATAGTAAAATTGCCTCCCAATTTGTGATCCATCCAAAGAAATGAAACTTATTCCTTATTGACGAATTTCAAAGAAGCAAGATCAGTTGTATTAACAATGATATAAACATCCCACCCTACTAAGAAATCCCATACTTCTTCCACGTAACATATTGCCAAGAAAGAATGTAATTCCAAAAGCAAAAGCATTAAACATTGATTTACTGCAATTTTCAAACACCAAGTTTGCAAATACCCAAACACAACCTCTTGCTTAAACTTGCAAGAATACAACAACTAGTCAGTTTTAAAATGATCCTCTTTGACATCCCCAATCCTCAGTCACAGTCAAAAGGAGAGTCATTTACTCTGTTTTGAACAAAGATAAAAGAAAGATGATGGGCAAATATCCTGGACACAAGTCTCCACACCCTAACCTACTATGCGCAGATAAAAAGATTCTAAAATAATCACATGATGCAGAATTTGGGAACAGAGGAGAAACATACATCTTTAGTGTAACTATAATATAATTAAGGTTGTTGATCTTATGTTACAGCTATGGGGACTTCTGTTTCTGTAGCTAGATATATAAAGTAGAAACATAAACTGATATCATCCCAACACTTTCAAACATCACCAAAACACTATACTGCTAAACACATAAATAGATAATCTCACAAGTTTTCTAAATTGTAAGATTCAACTCAAAACGCTTATGAACCGACAAGAAAGTTAGTATTTACACTTCAGAGATACACGGGTAATTGGTCAGGTATCTGAAAATGCCTGTTTATCCAAACCTAAAACTGAAACTAATAATCTATACTCTGTATTTGATAACCAAGTTAACCCAAAAGAAAGACTAATTAATTACATTCCAATTTACAAAGCTTAGAATACTGTACACAGGAAAAATAAGCAAAATGACTGAAAACCTGGCAACAATATTTGGTTTTGGGGACTAAATATGGTAACTTGAAAGATAGCCCAAAAAGTTTTATAGATAACGTTCAGTTATTATGGACAAATACTTCATAATTCTGAAAACATCAGGGAAGAGCTAAAAGTCACTTGACATATTGAGGTCCTTCAGTCAATATGAGTGGTTACTCAAAGAAGTGACCAGAGGCTTGTACAGCATCAGGGGGGAAACCCCGGGTAAAACACACACGAGAAACCTAGAAGCATAAAAAGACAATACCTAAACTCGAACATAACAAGGGAGGTCAAATACATCCACAACAGCTTGGTATACACGGCATAGTGACCAGGTGAAATATGATAATCAGAAATTACCAAACAGAGCCAGCGGAAATGACCATGAATAATGGGAAGATCAGACATGAACAGAGGCTAGAGATCTTAGCAGAAAGATACAAAATCAATTGCGACATTGTCAGAGTTGCATGGTATTGACAACTAATTCAGTAAAAGTGATTTCCATTGATAAGAAGAAAAACGGGATGAAATAAATAACTAGAGTTCTGGTTGGAACAGAGGATGACATCCGAATTAGCCTGCCATCAGTAGGATTCACAACGACCAGTAGAGAAAAATGGAAAGAATATTTGGTGACTGTAAGAACTTTTGTACTTCAACCATGGACAGAAGCAAACACAAAAGTCATATCTAAATAAAACGGAAATGTAAGCTAAGACTATAGTGGATGATGAAGCTCTCACCGAGTAGAAAATTTATAGTTGAAGAAAAGAAAGAGTGAGTAGGAAAGCATGTTCACGTTTATTTTGCACCAACCCTCAATGGCAGAATATAAGTTATATGAATAAATCAGAATACAAAAGGACAATCCACTAAGACAAATCCTAAAGACACAATACATGATGGCAAGACACTTCAATAATTAATTCATTCTTTTGTGTTCCCACTTGATGTGTAAGACAGATCCTGAAATGCGTTGCAGGTTTCGAGCATAACTTGGGATGGAGGACACCCAAATGCTAAAACCACATTTCATCGCATTTTTTTCGGGATCTACGTTTAATATTCAAATCGAAAACTACGAATGATTTTGGCGAAGAACAGTATTAGTCAGTTAAGAGTAAACTAGGCATCAAATCATTCCAAATTAAATATCATATGATCATTCCTCACAACCATGATCAAATCCAAACAAATCTTGTCTATCTTAAAAAGAAACCCAAATGGGAAAAAAAAAAAAAAACGAGAACAAGTCACAAAATAAAAATTATTAATTAAATCAAAGTCTTAAATTTAACATGATTAAATCCGAACTGGCACATTCAGACATCCAGCAGTATCCAGTGGACTTGGAACTTGCAAACTTTTTCCCCCGTAAGTGTGGGAAGCCGCTCATCAGCAAGAAGCAGAAACACGAGCAGCAGTGAGCCAAAGAAAAATGCAGAAACAAATGACAAACCAACCCCACACAACGATGACAAAGATGCGAAAAAAAGGAAACTAATCAACTGCATCACATAATTTGTAGATTTGGAATTAAAATCCTACATCATCATCATCATCACGGTTCCACAAGTACAGAGATTCGAGTTCAACCCTTCAAAATTTTCCACAATTGATACGACAAAGTAAACAAAATTGAGAAAAGAAGAATTGAAGCAATGCCAATCAGATTCAGAAGAAGACGGAGAATGGAGCAACAGAAATGGCGAATACACGGAAAAGACCAACCTTTTAAGTTGGACAAAAACAACAAATGACGCCACTACAAGCTTGTATGAAGAAGGTAATGTACACAGAAGAGCGGGAGAGAGAAAGGGTAGTAGCAGTCGCAGTAGCACTAGCAATAGTAGTTGTAGAATTCGTGATGTGATTTGCGGTGGGGGGTGGAGTTAAACGACGCGGTTCAAAACATATTTGAAAAGGGGCGAAAACTGAAGAGGAAAGGCATGGAGGGACACGTGCCCCTTGCAAAAGGGTACGTGAGCAAGCGAATCACACGTGTAGACATGCGAGGAGGTTCGCACTACTAGCTTGCAAAGTGGGATAATATTTTGCTTGAAAGGTGGAAGAAGGTGGAATGGGAATTTGACTAAGAAACACTCAACAGAATCTATTAATAGTTTAGTATATGCAACAGAGTATACAAATCCATGTACTTTTGTTCAAGTAATCTTTATTTGATCAACTCTCAATTTTTTTTTTTATAAAAACGACATATTATATTATAATATATGAACTCCTTAAACTAAAATTGACTCTCATTGGTGATGATAGGTTAATAATTAATAATAATATGCTAATGGTTGAGTTGAAGAGAGGACAAAGTAGAATCTCCAAATGTGCAATTGTTACTTGAATAATTGTGATATTAAACTTAAGCCAAGGGAGTATTAATAACAGTACTTTAGAAAAAAATTGATAAGTACTGAAGATAAAGTGGACAAAATCATATGTTTAGAATAAAATCTTATAATTCAACTAACTTTTAAGTTAGAGTTAGAGATTGAAAAGAATATGGCACCTGACATTTTTTTTTTGTCATAATTCATACCCATATTATAAAGAGAAAGTGACACTTAAAAAATATTTAAAATATAAAAGAATAAATCAAAATGTCCAATATGCTTAGCACATATCAAATTTAGTTTATCAATTAAAGATATTGAAATTTGATAAAAAAAAAAACAAGAATGCACTTAGAACTTGGAAAAATTGAGACTCCCCTTTGCCAAATATTCATTGTAATTTATTCAACGAATTGCAACTCAAATATACATAACAACTATTCGGCTATAAGAAATTTGCTTATTCAAAATTAGTTGCTTCATGAGCGTTGTTGTATTTTTGTAACATTTCAATATTTTTAATTGATCCATAGAGTCTGATATGGAATTAAGCATATTAAACACTTTCATTCATCCTTTCTATATATATTAAATGTTTATAGTGTGATGTTCCCTATTATAAATTTGCAATGCCACCCGTAAGAGAGAGACTTGGAGGAGTTTGATATCTTTATACTGTAAGATACAAACTAGTATCTTTGACTTTATGAACTTTAGATAAACAACCCCTCAATTTATTAGAATACATTTAGCCAAGATATAAGCAACCCTCCAAATAAAACATCAACATAAAAACATAATGTGAATTGTGAACTAATCAACTCAAAGTGTAAAATTAACAAGGAGCCAAAAAAAAGGAGAAAGATTGCAAGCTCAAAAGTTAAGATTAATAGGGTTATGTCAGCAGTCAATATGAGGATTGCTATTCTAAAATAACATACATCTTTTCACCTTCATACGTCTTTCCTTGTTGCAAAAGTTGGTTAAAATTAATAAAGATATAAAAAAATGTAACAGACTATTTAAAACACTTTTATTCGAGGAGGAAAAAAAAAAAGAGAAAATGTATATAAAAAAAAAGTAAGAGAAAATAAACAGTTAATCAATGAATTGGAAATCACCGATAATTATCGGGGAAGAAATAAAAATGACACTAAAAATTGTAGACATGCTATCAGTGCCAGCAATAAATAAAAGAGGGAATTGGGAAAAATCATCTATTAAAAACTTAATTATAAAATGTGACCTTTCACATAGATACAGTTGAGCTTCCACAATATACAACCGAGTTTTTGTTATGTGTAATTGACCTTCAACATATGCAATTGAGCATATTATATTTTACAATTAATTCTCTAATTAGAGTCGGGAAAATGGGCCGAACCCGTCAGGCCGAGCCCGATTAAGCCCGTTTAAATCGAGGGTCGGGCCTGTGATTTAGTGTCAAAAAATGAAGTCGGCCCTACAAGGGCCGGCCCTGTAGGGCCGAGGGCTTAAAAGGGCCTGCCCGTTTAAGCCCTTCAACTCTTTTTTTTTTTTACTTTAAACATTCTTTATTCTTCTTATATTTTTTTACCGTTTATCTAGTGTATTATATTATAACAACTTCCTTTTTTCCTTTAAATTGTAAAAGAAATCTTTTCAAGTTAAATACTTATTTTTAGTTATTTTATGTGCTATATAAAGACAAACACAAGACACATACATATTTTCATTCCTTGAATCCTTATTCTTTCTAGTTTTAATATCAAACTTATTATGTTGTTTGCCACATACAAACTACTTTCTTAAAACCAAAATTTAAAATATATTGTTTTAACTTGATCTATTTGAATAAAGTGAAAATATGTTAAACATACATATGACCCATGGGCCAACCCATGACCCTGGGCTAGCCCATGATCGATAAAATTAGGTGTCAAACTGTAAAGTTGGGGAATGAATGTAATCCTTTATTCTATCATTTTATTTATTACATTAATAACATTTAAACATCTTCTTACTTCTAATTATAAATCATGTGACTACTACTGAAAACAATTTTCATATCCAACTTTGCCAAAGACCGAAAATGATGGTGGTGGTGGTGGTGGTGGTGTTACGGATGAAATACTTGATATTTTTCATCTCCCTGAAGTAGAGCCTTCTAAGCGAATTTCTGATGAAACTCAGTCAAATTCAACTGTCTTTAAAATTAGAGATAGTGATGAAGAAAGAAGTTTATATTATATGATTTGTGAACTTAAGTTTAAGACCTTCAAAGTATTTATTATTGTCGATGTAGTTATTTAAATAATTAGATATGACTTTCTATGTTTTAAGTAAGGGAATTGTATTGGTGTTAAAATTAATATTGTATTTTTTTTAAAAAAAAAAACTAAACGGGCCTCAAGCCTGCGGGCCGGCCCTAGACCCGACTTTTCTTGGGTCGGGCCTGAGAAAAGAGGGGAATTTGGGACTTGGGCCTAAACGGGCCGGCCCTAATTCCCAACTCTATCTCTAATGAGTGTTTTTCCCCAATTTTCCCTAAATATTAAAACATTCTCTTGTATATTTTATATACAGGGCACCATTTTTTTTTATATACATACATTATTTTATTAAACTTAATTCTGTTCAATATACATTAAACGTTGGCATTGGCATTTCCCATAGGAAATTTAAATTTTGTTAATTATGTTGTAATATAGTAGCTGCTCCCTTATACTCCAATGAATTTGAATTTGGGTTGACATTGGAGTTAAGTCAACATGGTCTAAAAAAGTTAAAATTGGGCCCGAGCCCTTCTTTGTAATTTTCCCATTAAAATAATTAAACCAATGGCCTGCAGATCAATAATTTTCATCTGGCAGCTGAAATGAGATTAAATTTCATTACTGATATGAAGGTTTTATTGGTAGGCTATTTGTTAATACCTTATCAACGTTTTTTTAACTTTAATTCAATTTTCTTAAACTTTTATTTTTTTAAAAAATATTAAAAAAGGTAGAATTTGGAATGACTACGTGGCTGCCTGTACGTTGAGGGCGTGTGGCACTCAGAGGTCTCATCCTCCTCCCCCGCCAATCAAATATTATCTCCCATCATGAAGAGAAGAAGAGAGGGAAAAAGGAACCTACCGTCCTCTAATTTTGCTTCTCTCTCTCAAGTGTTCGTTTGGGAAATTTGACACAGTCTCATTCTTATCCACACAACTCTCGATCAGCCATGTCAGGTGTTTTTGCAGCAGCAGCTTCCTCATCCTCATGCTCTGCAACCTTCTCTTCTTCCTCCAACCACTCCATCAAAAGTTCTCAGCACTCTAAGTCCAAGCCCCTCCTTAACCCTTCATCTCAATCCCATGTATCATTCATTCTCCTCACTTTTCTCTTTTCTCGGTAGTATTTTCTTGTTGCCTATCATTAGAGTTTTACTATTTCTTGGTTCTTTTCCCTCCAGAAATCGTCTTTCCAGGGGCTTTCACTTCGTGAAGCCAAAAGGTTTGTTTCGGATTCCTTCTTCGTGGTTGAGAATGCGAAATGTTCCGCCATTTCTAGAAGGGGGCTTGAGATCGCAGCTAGAGCTGCTGGTGCTGCGAAGACCATTGAGGTTGAGGTCGATAAACCACTTGGGCTCACGTTGGGACAGAAATCTGGCGGCGGCGTCGTCATCACCGTGAGTAACTTGCTTGTTTTTCTACCTTTAATGGAAAAAATTTTAGCCCAGTGGTGATTGCTGTTGAATGTCTCCATCATATTGTCCCAACTCAATTATTACCTCAAAGGTTGTTTTGTAGAGCAACAAACGCAGCATTGTGAAAGCTTGATGTAGTTGTTTATTTTGGACTTCTTGCTGCATGTGAAATCTATTTTTGCTTTGGAATTTTAATTTGGCTAGAGGAGTGTATGTTTAATTTATCAATGTCTTCAAGAGGGTATGTAATAGTTTAGATGATTTTTTTTTAATTAAGATTCAAAACTCAAAATTTTCCTCTCTTTTGATTTGACCCTTTTGAATTCTCTTTAGTTTAAACATAAGAAACGCATGTTTCTTCCCTGTGCTGCCAGGCAGGCTAATATATAGGTTAAAGCATAAGTTAGCTCCTTTTAGTTCCTTAATCTTTAACGTCATTAAATTAACGGAAAATATTGACTCAACAAATTTAAACGTGACTTCATAATTAAATATTCTGATAAAGCATTTTTAAATTTTAAATATAAAAATGTTTAAAGAAATAAAATTTAAACATGACTTGTCCTTATTTAATTTTAGAGTCACCATTGACTAAGCATTTTTCATTGAGTAATACTAGAGTTGTTGAGATTTTAGGACTATAAATACAATCTATAAATTTAAGATGCTAAACTAAAGTTTAACGTAAATATAAATGACTAAATATATACTTTAGCCAATCAATATATTTTAGCTTTTTTGGTTATTAATGGGAGACTTATGGTCTGTGTTTAGGGTGTGGATGGTGGTGGGAATGCAGCTAAAGCAGGGTTGAAATCAGGGGACCAAGTCCTGTACACTAGCAGTTTCTTTGGGGATGAACTGTGGCCTGCTGATAAGCTTGGATTTACAAAAACTGCCATTCAAGCGAAGCCAGATTCTGTCTACTTTGTTGTCAGCAGGTTTTCTTTATTCTACCCCTTTTGTGTTTTTAAGCCCTGGTCACTTGCTTAAGCGCTTGATCAATTCTCAGAAGGCTAAGTTGCGAGTATTAGTTAACACACACAAATGCACGTACACAAAATTCAAAAGTTATCAATAACTTGTGCTGATAAAGATCTTTATTGTAGTTTCTACTTATCTTGTAATTTGAGTTGGCCTGATGTATGCTGATCGGATGCTAAAAAGCTGGTTTGCTCTGTGATTTTGTTTCATTATGCATATGGTTGTGTGATTGTGCCAGTGAAGCATGGTTAGGGTGGGAGAAGTAGTGAAAAGTCAGTACCACGTCCAATTTTTTGTTCAAGAGTTTAGATAACTGATTTGCGGATATTAAAAAGATTATTTAAATTAGCTATTTGTAAAAAAAATATGTTGATTTTTTTAAAATACTCTTTTAATCATGTGGGTAACAACCATCATTTCATAGAAATCCCTTACTATATGCAATAAATTGGGTACTTTAAAGAAAAAATTATAAATTTAAGAAGCAAAATGAATTAAAGTCTTATATTTAGAATCAAAATAAACATCTCTTAACTTGACAAATGCTGGCATAATCAGTTTAAGTAACCAATGGGGCAAATATTATGAAAATATCAAGGGTGAAATTAACTAATCAATGCGATCGGCATTGAATTTGGTATGCATTGAGTAATCCATTTTTTGTGAAATCTGTTTCTACAACACCAATCATCCGCATCAGTTTCTTACACTACAGCAGCATCAAATGCTTAGTATACATGTGAATGTGCAGGAAGGGTTGAGATATAAAGGCTTCAAATTCAACGGCTTTGTGATTTTCATGCTATCTCAAAGATTATTTTGTCATACTTAGCAGTGGTGGTCATGAGTTATATAATATGTTCTTTTCTTTTTTCCCTAAATGAAGAGGTGCTGATGTAGATGTTAAAAGACTACCGAAACGCCCTGCCCCTCCTCGCTTCGGAAGAAAACTGTCTGAGGCTCAAAAGGCAAGTAATGATTATTGCTTCTTCTTGTCTATTTATCTTCTGGGTCCATGATGACATTGTCTGTCATGTCTTTTAATATTCAATGCCTAATAAGGTGCCCCTCCATGCATGCAGGCTAGAGCTACTCACATTTGCCTTGATTGTGGATACATATACACCTTACAGAAATCTTTTGATGAGCAGGTAAGAACAAAAAGGCTTATCAGCATCGTAAATTTTAGAATACCCAATGCTACTGAAAAAATACTTTAGATTGCTGAATCGTCAAAATTTACTTTATGATATTGAGTGTTACTGAAAAATACTTTAAGTTGTTAAATACATAAGGAATTGCCTTAAGATACTTAGTGTTACTGAAAAAATACTTTAGGATGCTGGATGCATCAAAAATTATTTTCGGATATTGAGTGATACTTAAAAAATTACTTTAGGGTACTAAATGCAACTTAACCCTTTAAAAAAAAACTAGCACAATATCCTTTTATTCTCATTGCGGTATTCATATCACCATATTGCACATTAAGTGGCTGCATTTTCGTTGCTTCTCGACTGTCATGTGCTGACAATATCAATCTAACTGATAGAAACTTCCATCAAGTTGTGTTTAATAGCTCTCATCTCCTTAACAACAAATTGCCATCGGACAAAATGATGACCAACCTTTATGAAAATCCCCTACATTCATGCATTCATCCATTTGAAGCTGAAGTGTTGTAAAAGAATATGACTGTGGGAAACTGGCATCCCTTCTTTAACTCATAATCTCTCTTCTTTGTCTCTTCTTAAAATGTATTACTATATGCGTTCACTATGCATTGATTTATATAGCTATTCACAAGATATGAGTTATAAGTGTACAAATTTACCTTTTCATTTAATGATATGTATAATATATTAACATAACATCTGATCTCTGCCTTTTGCAGCCTGACACGTACATATGCCCCCAGTGTCAGGCGCCGAAGAAGAGGTTTGCTCGGTATGACCCGAACACAGGGCAAGCCATTGGTGGCGGTTTGCCACCAATTGGAGTTATTATTGGACTGATTGCTGGTGTTGGAGCAGTAGGAGCTTTGCTTGTTTATGGTCTTCAGTAGTGCGAAGTTTTCTTCTATCAAATCTGCTGCTCTTTATTGACAATCCTACAAAATCTGCTTGTCTCGCTCCTGCATATAAAAAACAACTTCCATTGTGGATGTTACAGTTGAAGCATGATTCATGATAGTCAAAAAAAATATGTATTGCAATTCTGCAAACTGAGTTATTGAAGTTGGACTGTACACAAATGGACATTCATACGAAAAGAGACTATGCTTGCTTCTACTTAGGTCTAAGTATGTGAAAAATGTTTTCCCAAAGGTTACCAAATAGAGCTATGATCTTATTTATAAGTTACTTCTAACATGTTTTATTAAAACTAAGAAATTTTTTAATATCATTAATTCTACTTTAAAATTTAATAAATTTCAAACTTCACTCCCATTTAATATAACATTGGCTAAAATACACAAAAAAACCCCATGAACTTTAGGTTAATTGCATATAAGTTCCCTAACCTTTAAAAGTTTAAGTGAAGAACTCTAATATTTTATATTTTGTCTATTGACTTTCTATCGTTAAAATCATCGTTAAAGTTAAGGGTTTGTCATATTATAATTTTTATTATATACCGTCATTTAAAAAATAACCTTGGAATTCAAGATATAATTTAATTATTTTTTAAATAATTAAAAAATACAAAAATCCTTATAATAGCATTGAAATCATTTATTCGACTTTGTCTTTTTTAAATAAAAAGTTTTAAAAATATAAAATACTTGCAAGAGTATTTAAAATATTTATTTTGGGCATGTATTTTTTAAATAAAAAGTATAATAAAGCAACTAGTTTTAGTCCATTAAGTTTCATTTTATTAAAAACTTCAATCCTTGTAATATAATAAAAATATGAATCATTTTACCTTTAAAGTGATTAAAATAACTGGTTTTAAATTTGATGGACCAAAACAAAATAAAAGTAAATTTGAGGGACCAAATATTTTATTAACCTTAAAAGGAATTTAGAAAAATCGGAGCTCATTTTGAGCATTGTTGTCACATGCTCTTATAAATTTAATTTGGAAGGTTTGAATTTTAAATATTTGATTTTTGCGAATTTAATTATTTTTTTAAAAACAAAAGTTGCAGGTAGAGCATTATTTTTGTTTTACATTTTTATAAATAAAAATAGAAAGCCATTAAAGTTACAAGAATACAGAAAACTAATGGCATGTTTCTTGTTTTTGAAACAATTTTTTGTTTTAAAAAAAATAAAAAACTTGCTTGTTCATAAGTTTTTAATTAACAACTTATATTGCGCATGCTTTATAGTTTTCTTGCGGTTCAAAACTAGGAGAATGCTCTATTAATTTGTTCTATGATATATTCGGCCAAAAAAAATATGTTCTACGGTATAAACAAGTCAATAATCGAGTAAAATTATCAATTCATTTATTTTTGACAAAATTGCAAAAAAAAAAAAAAAATCCCGTTGATAAAATTTATTGTCAAAAGTACAATAACTTCGTGTTGGGGAGATAAAAATTTGTTGATGATTTTTGGATAGTATGATTTAATAGATTTTTTATATTATGCAAGATCGCAGGGAAATACCACCTATTTATCTAAAGTTTTACTAAGTGTTACACATATTATGAGACACTCAAAACTACTTTCAAGCTTGCTCACACTTTTATCTTCCGGATTTCTTCATGCCTACTGTTTGTGCAAATTTCAGAGAAAGATGCTTTTAGAAAAGAGTTCGGGGATCCGACAGTATAAGATAAAGATTGCAGTGCAGTTCTTGATTCAAGGATGGAAAAAAGAATGAAAAGATGGATTGGCCAATAGTGTTTATCGATATTCTGAATTGGTGTACAGGGGTTGATGGGAGAAGAGAATTCAGAAGTGTGTTTTAAAGTCCAATCCTTTTCTTTGCTACAGATTAGCAAAATAAATAGATCAATTCACAGTTCACTAGCCATTGAGCAGTTGCGATGCTGCATCGTGGATATAGGCAGTGTGGGTGCTGAATCCGTGGATCTCAACGGTCTGGTCTGACATCCTAGGGGTTGTGAGGTGGTCGTGGATCGAGGACGAACGTTGGAGTCGTCGAGAAGACAGTCGCTGAAGCTAGTCGCAGGCGTGAGGCTCCTGGCAAGCCTCGGTTGCATGGACTGTTGCTGGACCTCGTTCTGGGCTGTCGTGGGTAACTAGGCTGTCGTGGCTAATTAGGCTGACCGAGCCTAAAGTCATTTTTTGGGCATACACCTATACCAATTGATTAGTATAATCACATCGATTTGTCTTACACTGGATTCATTAGCTCTTTGATTCATCTTTCTATTGTTCGTGATTCAAAATTTTATTTTCAATTATTCTTCTATGAAAATCTACTCAAACAATATTTAGTTGGATCAAAAACATTTTAAACTTCGTTTCATTAAAATTTATTAACATTGCAATTTTATCTTTATTTAATATATACACTTTAAAAAACAGTGGACATGATTCCATAGAATAATAAATTAGGAAAAAAAAATTGTATATTTATATATTAAATTTAATGATGTGACTTATATTAAGTAGAGAAAAAAATTATATTTTTACTATGGTTATGATCAAGTAAGTACTTGTTTAACTTGTAGGATCAAATTAGCCAATTACTTGAGCATATGGTAACAATGAAAGAGTAAAAATAGGATTAGATGAGTGTCTAAGGATAACTCATGGATTGTAGGTGAGGATCCCCATTGAAATGATATGAATAAATAATTCATCATATGAGAAAAAAAGGTATGTATAATAATAAATGAAAAATACATGTGGAAAATTTTAGGTTAATTTCATTATATTTATTATATTAAGCTCTTGAATTATATATGATTATGTATCCTATATTTTTCATATGAATCTAAAGTTAAATAATAATATTTCAAAATTAGAATATATGACCTTATTTTATTGAAAATTTGATATAATGGATATAAATAACTCAACATAAATCTGATTTAAAATAATATTGTATATTCATATGAAAAATTTAATAACATAATTTATAAACACAACAAAAAATTTCTTTTCTGTGCCTTTTCACAACAAATTACGTAGTTTATAAACACAGCAAATAGAGGATGTCTCCCAGCTTTTTCATATTGTCCATTGATGCAAGGGCTCAAGCATTATGCTACTCAAAATTGAAAATAAATCGGCTGATACTATAAAAATAAATCGATTGATACTCATCATGGTAGCTTTAAATTATTTTATTAATTTTTTAGTTGAACATCCAATTTTTTAGACTTAATATATATTACTCTAACTTAGGATAATTCTTTTGATTAAAAATGAGATAAATCTAAAAAATTGTATATAAATATTTGATGGTAGAGATTTTTTTTTTACCTCAATGGTTAATAATATCAGTTTATATATCTTATAAATCTTCTAATTAAAATAAAGTAGGTTTAGAACGTTACACATGCGAAAAAAAACTTAAAAAATGATTCAAAACTCTTCATTAGTTTAATACTTTAATTTATTTTTTTTAATTTTTAATAGCATGATGGTGTGACTTATTAACAGAAATACATGTAGAATTAGTAACCGTTTAGATTAGCAGTGAAAGTTTGATTTATATTCTATAAAGTAAATATATAAAATAAATTTTATTTTAATTTACTAAATGAAGTTTTCTATGAAATAGTTCTACTTGAGAACTTGAGACGATTAGGACCCATGGATGATGATAAGTGGGGTTTTTTTCCTTCTCTGCTGCAAACAGTAACAAATATTATCCATATACTACACTTCAAAAAAAATTTACTCATATACTACATTTTTATTAAACTCATTCACGTAACAATTTTTTTATCAAACTCGTTCACCACGTGAACTAGTTTGAATTTTTTATTTTTTTAAAAATTTTTTTTGTGAAGTGAATGAGTTCCACAACTTTTAACAATTTTTTAATAAAAATATTAAAAAACGAAAAATAAATAATTTTTAATAATTTTTTAAATAATTATTTTAAAAAATTATTTTTTTTGTTTTTAAATTTATTTTATTTTTTTATATTTGTTTGATAATATTTAGGTAAAAAGATAGGCATGACAAACGAAAGATAGTGTATTTACAATTTGTTTCTTTTTTAAATTTTAAAAGAAAAGTAAATAAATTTGAAATTGAAAAATAACTTCAACATTGATTCAATATCCCCTTCCTCTCTTATTAGATTTTCAACAACCTTATCATTCTTGAACAAGTTTCAATGTCCCCTTCCCCTCACCTCTTTCTTGAACAACCTTATCACTCTTAAACAATCTTATCACTCTGGGTGAGGGGAAGGGGATATTGAAGCTTGTTCAAAAGTGATAAGGTTGTTGAAGATCTAATAAGAGAGAAAGGGGATATTGAATCAATGTTGAAATTATTTTTCAATTTCAAATTTATTTACTTTCCTTTTAAAATTTAAAAAAGAGACAAATTGTAAATGCACTATCTTTCGTTTGTCATGCCTATCTTTTTATCTAAATATTATCAAACAAATATAAGAAAACAAAAAAAAAATAATTTTTAATAATTTTTTAAAATAATTATTTAAAAATTATTTATTTTTCGTTTTTTAATATTTTTTATTAAAAAATTGTCAAAAGTTGTGGAACTCACAAAATTTTTTTTAAAAAAATAAAAAATTCAAACATGAGTTTGATAAAAAAATTATTAAACTCGTTCATTACGTGAACAAATTTAAAAAAAATGTAGTATATGGGGTAAATTTTTTTTAAAGTGTGGTATATGAATAATATTTATTACTGTTTACAGAAAAACCCGATAAGTGGAGTGGGTATATATTTAAAAAGATTTAATGTCAAAATATTCTCCAGTGATAATACGCGCTTTGACGGCTTTTCCATTTCCCTCGATAGGATAGACAAAAGAGGTGCTTCATTCATTCTCTCAGTCCCCATCTCCCGTTGGCGCAGCTTGTACGCCTCCATCAACTTTACCCTCCTTCTTCTCCTACTTCGTCACCAGTTCACCCACGCAAACCCGGAAGACACTTTTTTTTTTCTTTTTTTATTGAGAGAGAGAGGGAGAGAGCGAGATGGAGAGGAAGGTTCTGGTGGTTTGCGGTGTTGTCGGTTTCTTGGGGATATTATCGGCTGCGACTGGGTTTGCTGCAGAGGGAACTCGGATTAAGGTGATTTTTTTGGGGTTGTGTTTTAAGGGTTTGATGTTTATTGTGCCTTTTTCGTTTTATTTTTCTTTGTTTTTATGGTTGCGGTTTATTCATCCATGCTGGGTCCGGTAGTTGCTGGAACGGTTGAAGAAAACTTGTAAACTGCAAATTTTCGTACTGTCGAGGAGTTCTGAAACATCATTTTCCGGTCTGACAAATTAACTAAAGCCCCTCTTAATAGAAATGGATTCATTGTTTATGGGATGAAAAGTGAGGATGAGGACCGTGCTGATGCTTAGACTTCTGGAAGAAAAAAAAATTTCAAATTAACATGGAAATTTTTAATGAACAAGTTAAAGAACTCTTTAAATCATATCTAAACAGTACATGAGGGATTAGTATGGCATTGAATCCCATGTTGCCTTACAAATGTTGTGCTATCAGTGGTGCTATCAGTGGAGATGGCAATGATGGAGCAAGGTAGGATTTTAGTTCGGAAGCAAAGTGTTTAGTTTTAGAATGAAATCCTAACACTGAAGTTTTGTAAATGTATATTGTTTATGATATGGGACAGGAACCCCTAATGTCACCTTGAATTTGTACTATGAAAGTTAGGTCTTCTTTTTTTCTCCATACATGCATCAAGCTTCATCAAACATTGATTTATCTGACTCAAACAGGGAGGGACGAGTGGGGACCCTGCAAGTCTGACCTAAATTGCCATCCATAACTATAAATTTAATGCTTGTTCCCTTTTATTATGTTATCTTCCAGCTTTAGTATGCTCTCCTTTCTCCTGTCCTGAAACGTGACAATAAGTCTAGGTAATTGACATGGAACTCAATGGTAGGATTTTCACCAAATGTGATACTGGCAGGACCAGTAATATGTTTGTCGAGCAATCTTTTTACTTTATAGCAAGCAGGTTATTGATGTTACTCTTGCTAACTCTAGCTTTGTTTTTCTGATTTGTTGTTACTACATCATCCACAAACACCATTGAAATACTGTTATGTGACTTCTGCAGAGTTCTCAAGTTTTATCTGATCCTCCTGATCAATGTGTGTATCCACGAAGTCCTGCCCTACCTCTTGGCTTAATTGCAGCTCTGTCTCTTATGATTAGTCAAATCATCATAAATGTTTCAAGTGGGTGTGTTTGTTGTAGAAGAAGCCCTCGAATCCCTGATTCTAGCTGGAGGCTGGCACTGGTTTGCTTTGTATTATCTTGGTAATTTTCATTTCAGTTCATCATTTTTACCCTCTTATTCCTTATGGACTCTGTTAATGTTGTCACTTTCTTAGCTATAAAGTAGAATTTTGAATTTCATTCTTCTGAAGAGAAATTGGCTATGAACAGGCCTGCATTGGGGGGCATCATAGATGAATGGGGATATACAATATTTACAATATGAAATAGAATCAGAGTCCAAAGACAATAGGAATATTAGTTTCATTGATGATTCAACTTTTACACAAAAGAAACCAGAAAGTCCATAAAATAGGGGTGAAGGAGCATTTCCAGAAAAGGAAAACGGGGAATAAAAGTATATTTGAGGTCCACATATCTCGGGCATTAAGTACCCAAAGGCCAGTAATTGAGTAAGATGTCTGTTGCTAAAATATATGAACTTAATGACGGCCAAATCTCGATTATTTCTCATCAAGGAGGAATCACGGCAGGTCTGAAAATATTGTGAAGGGACCATGGTAGAGAAGTATCATCCTGAAAGTTAGTAATTGTGTCATTTATCTGGTTATATTCCGAACTTAGAGGGGTTTGGATGTCATATAAAGGACCTTTTTAGCTCAAAGTGCAATCTATTTAGGGAAGCCATTAAATAATTTTAATTGTAAAATGTGTCACTTGCTATAACTACCAAATGTTAACATAACACAACCAGGCTATTAGTAGTCAACACATTGTTGTGTATATTAATCATTATAATGTATTGATCATATCAATATATGCATAATACATGACTTATGACTGAATTTTCATATATGATAATGAGTATCAGTCTTGTATAGATGTGCATGTACTTTTAGTATGTAAAACTATAATACATTTCGTAAATTGAAAAAAAAAACTGTATATTCTAGTTGTTTTCCTTTTCATGTGCAGTATTCCTTGTTAGGTTAGATTACATAAATGTGATGCATGATTTCACATAGATTTGGTGCTTTAATTGTACTTTTTTCCATTATTGACTCCGCTTCATAACTATTTGAACTATTGTATAATTACTAAAGATTTCGTACAAGGCTTGTTCACGAGCTGTACAAGCCAATCACTACATTTATTTTACTGTCTTACTTCTTTCTCTCACCTGTTAATTTTTTCCCCTTTCTCTCACCTCTGCGTTCCATCTCATACCCATCAACTATATTAACAGTGGTCTAACTTCTAAGGATTTTATTTTGTGGCCTGAATCATCAGCCTTGTATGTCAAACTAGGTTTACAATTTATACCTCAGCATATTGATCAACTAACATTGTGGTTTAATGTGGAACAGGTTCACGTTTGTCATTGGGTTTCTCCTGCTACTTACTGGTGCTGCTCTTAATGATCAACATGGTGAAGAGAGCATGTACTTCGGCACCTACTACTGCTATGTGGTGAAACCTGGAGTTTTTGCTGGAGGTTCCATCTTATCCCTTGCGAGTGCAGCATTTGGAATTGTCTACTACATTACCCTAACCACTGGAAAGATCACCGGTGATGGTACAATGTCAATGCCAAATCAAGGAGGAATAGCCATGGGACAACCACAGTTCCCACCAACCCAGACCAGTCAAGAACCAGTATTTGTACATGAAGACACATACATTAGAAGACAGTTCACTTGATCAGTAACTATCTCTGGACCCAATAGCGGTATTATTGGTGGATATGACATTTTGCACAGCAGTTTCCATGGATGAACTTGTGAAAGTGAAGGTTGGAGGATGCTTCAGTCAATATTTCGGGGTTTTTTTTTGGCAGGTAGGATTTGTATATGTATGTTCATATACATGAGAAAAGACAGCATAATTAGGGGATTATGATTGTTTTGTTTTGTTTTTTTTTTCTTTTTGCAATTTGATGGTCTAGAGAAGACGAAATATGTTGAATTTTTATGCATTAATGCTAGGAGATATGGTTAGAATTTGTTGAAATTCTTAAAGTAGTTCTGTTTCAATCTCGAGTTCACTTGCTTGTGCCATTTCACTGGGTAGGAAGCAAGAATTAATGAGAAGTGCTTAAACAATTTTGTGAAGAAGAAAAAATGTCAATTGTCTTGACTTAGAATTGTAACTTGTAGGGAAAATTTTCAACTTATCTCACAATATGGGATTTATAATTAAAGTATAATATTTCAAAAATAAACAATATGGTCATGTATAAAAGGAAAACTCAATATATTATATATGTAAGGAAATTGATCTAAGCATGATTCTAACAAAAATGGTCTTTGAGTTATCACATGATACTTGAGATTTTAAGTGGAAATTAAAGGGATTATCTTTAAGTATTATTAAACGCTATAAATTGGGAGGAATTAAATCTCTATATCAACAAAATTGTTGGGATCATCCCTTCGAAAATTCAAAAGGGACTAAAAGAGTTAAGTAATAAAAATTCAATATACTAATAAGCTATCTCACAAGATCTCCCAATAAATTAAGGAAGTAATGATATGCCGATATCCAAGATTTATCCTAAGATATCCGAAAAATAATATTTCTTCTAAATTTGAGTGATCTCGTCAGTTAAAAGAGAGAGAAAGGCAGAGAAAAAAGTGGAAGGAATTAGAGTGTCTCTATTAAAAAAAGCAGAGAGTTCTATAAAGGAGAGCAGAGCCTTCGGAGGCATGGAGTAGAAGAATTCTTGAGAAGAAAAACACTCAAGCCGCATGGAAAATCACAAAGGTACGTAAATCCAAACATCATTACTATGATTACTGCTGAGTGTGCTAATGGGTATTGGACAACTAATCTCAACTATTCAGCATCACTCATAAGTTAGTTATAAATTTGAGGCTTTTTTGATCAAATCCACTTTCAGCTGTCAAAATTCTAAATTTCTTCACATGACATAGCTTAAATCTTGTGGCCAAAACTGTTCTCCTGTTGTAACATTTTACTCACAGAATAAATCTTTTTGTTTTTTGTTTTGGTTCACAACGTCATGTAGTAAAGCATGGCCTTGAAACAATGCTTCATTACCTTCTCTGATTGTTGCTGCCATTTTAAACACTATGCCCTTCAACATGGTTGTGGTAAAAGGAGAAAGAAATAGCATGCTAAAGATAATAAGACTGATCTCAGCACAATGAAAGGCGACAATACGAGAAGGAAATGAAGCATTAATTTGAGGTTATGATTTGATACATGACATTCTGAATGAGGAAATGATTTATCACACGAGTCGAATCTTATTAAAAAAAAAAAAAAGCGTTTTAACCACAAAATTCTACTTGCTGTCCACTAAAAAAATTTGGATTTTGATAAAAGAGAATTAGGGATAAGTTCCCTATTGACAAATTGATTGTAGAATAGGACTTTCCAAATTATGCATCTGAGCTTTCACATTATGCAACTAATCTTTTCGATATGTAACTGAACTTCCACAGTACATAATTGATAAGAGTGAAATGGTAGGTCACGTTTTTTAATTCCTTTGTCAATGATGGATTTATCCACAATTATCCTTTTTATAATTATGTGGATTTGATGATGACAAAAAAAAAAAAAAACCTTGAATGTATAGCAATATCATGAGTGATGTTGACAAATTGAGATGAGTTGTTCCATGCCCACCTCCAAGCACATAAAGTAGTAATCATGAATATGATGATTGGATTTTCATATCCTCACTGAGGCGTAGTAGCCTTGTATATTGTCATTGGTATTTGAATTTTTTCTTAACGTGGATGATATATTCATGTGGATGTCTATTTTAATTGCAATATATATATATATAATCATATGTATTGGTAGCAAGTTCGATATATGAAAGTCTTCATGAAGCATTCTTCCAATTTTTTCTTATTTAAGACTATATTCTCGGTGTATTTAGCATACGAAGACAATTTTGCCAACACTTAAAATCAATATTTTTCAGTATAGGTAACTTTAAATGAGATTCTTGCCATATATTTTTGCCTTGTTTTTTTTTCTTGAAGGAAATCAAATGATATATTAATAAAATAAAAGGTTACAAAGATAATATTTTACATAATGGAAAGCTATAAATGAGATTATAGAATAAGTGGGAAGGGGAAACATAAGTTGTCACAGAAGAGAAATTTGATAATAACAAATGGAATTATTCAAAATCATTGAAGAGTTTGCCATTGTGATATTCTAAAGGTTGAGAGATTGCTTGTTTGTGCATAAGATATGTAGCCTTACTCTTGCTGTGGAGAAGTAGTGCATGTGATTGACCAAACAAAACAAGGCTTCTCTAAAACAATGGAATAGAAAATCAGCTTGTTGATTCTCATTCTTATTCCAATAGAAATGCCATAGGGGAAATCCAGCCCTAGCAAAAAGAACTTGTATCCTTGATACTCTTTGCAGCTTCATCTTATGGATTAACAACGTCCAACCTAAGTCTAGTAAGTGATTAATTCTTAAAGGTTCTTTTTTTTTTTTTTGCATAAACCCCCGGTATCCAACCCCCCCTTTTGGAGAACTGACTAATCCGGAATCACCCCCGAAAATTAAGGGACTTTTTAGGGATCGAGCTTAGGCTCTTTGGCTATATGACGGGGAAGGTGCCTTACCAACCCACTCTTACCATCCGAACCACGTCCCTTGGGCAATTCTTAAAGGTTCTTTAGTGGAAAGCAATCTTCTTTACTGACTTCCTATTGACTATTTAAAAAGAAAAGTGTGAAATTCATAGTCACTCTTAAAGCTTCTAAGGCGGAAGAATCACCCCATCATGTAAAGCAATATTTCTTCTAAACTAGATTAGATTTATCAAGCCAATGATACATTTTCCTTCGTCCTTGTAGCCTTTATTAAATAAATTGATTAGAGAGGATTTCAGCCATTGCACAAAGGAAAGAAAGTCACTGTGGTGAAGACGGATTCCTAGGCTTCCAAACCATAGACTTTTTGACCAGGAACAATCTACAAAACGATGATGAAGAGATTCTTCAACATTGCACCCAAAAGGACACATATCTTTGGTGCTGATAAGATGTTGCGATAGCAGATCAACAGAGGGAATAGCCTTATTGTTTAGCTTCCATGTGAATAATAGAAACTTGTAAGGCAGAGATATTGTCCACAAAAAATTTTCACAAGGGATCAATAGACTGGGAAGTATGAGTGAGATTTTCTTGAATACATCTATATCCTTCTTTAACATTGTAAGTACTTGACTAGTTACCTATCCAAGCTAGTGAGTCTTTGCTTTGGGAAAAAAGAAATTGGGATTCTTAGAATTGCATTTGCATCTTCTCTGGAATAAATTAGGTGAATGAGAGACTTATTCCATTAAATTGGGTTCCATGAATTATGATCATGCACTATAAAGTCTACAACTTTATGAATATTCACATCGTTAGCAGAGCCTAACAACATGGGCCACTAAAGATGATGGTTAATAGGTATCATTTCTCCCGAACGAATATTCCATCTAAGATTACTTGTAATTAGTGATTCATTTTCTAGCAATCCCTTCCATATCCAAGCCGAATTATAAGGCTTGGTCACCATTGGGTTTTTAGATAGATCAACATATTTCACTTTCAAAGTATGAGATAAGGTTGATGAATCAAAAGAGAGAATTCTCCATACTTGTTTTGATAACAAAGCCTAATTGACTAGTTTAGTTGGTCGAAGGCCTATTCCACCTTTATCCATTGCAAGGAATAGAACATTTCTATTTATCAGATGGATTCTTTTTCTACCTTCCTCCATTCCCCAAAAGAAATCAATGCATCTACTATCTATACGGTCACAAATTGATTAGGGAAGCTTAACACATCAAAGAACGTGGATATTCATAGCTAAGAGGATAACTATGCATTATTTGTGAAGTATTATCTATAAAACAAAGTGACAACACCAGACTGATGGCTAAAGAGAGATTACCGTGCCAGTATATGAAAGTCTAACTACTACATTCTTAAATGTGTGTTTAGTAAAACCAAACACGCACTTCAATGCTAGTTCCCTTGGATGGCCATTAAATGATGCATCTTGTTGGCTAAGAATAGATATCTTTCTTCTGGATGCAATCATGTTGAAGGTACTACCGAGCGACAACTAGTGAACACTATATGTGGACATTGCTCCTAGCGGAGATTCGGACCTTGATCTATCAAATTATGAAAAATTAGCCCATTTTGTTAAACTCAATTCCCATTAGTAAAGTGATACGTATTGTTGACCCATATGAAGAAATCTTAATCTAGTCAGTCAATGATGGATAAGTAGTTTTTTTGAACGAGTGAACATGGCAAGAAGAGAAACAAATAAGCCTTTAGATCTCTAGTCAGTGAGTGATAAGTGCATTTTTTTTAACCTGTTTGATCGTCCGCTAGAAATTGAATGATCCCATCTACAAGTATTTAGCAACACTGCTAAATTTGGAGTTACAATGACGCCAAAAGACATTAACAAACCACACCAAAACTTGGCATCTCAAATCAGAAAATCAAAGCATAATTCTGTGTATACAAGTGAAAAGCTCGCTAAGAAGAATGAGATTCAGATAGTTTCAGGCATTCACTCTGACACCTCCGAAGGCATATGTCATTCCAATTAGGTACTTGATGTTGGTTAACACACACAGTACGAGCACAGGCATCAGCGCAGGCATCAAGCTCGGAGACACCACAGACAGTAACACAAGTATCAGGAATGGGATCTTTCGAGAATGAGCCGACCTTCTTCAGCATCCTCTTTGACGTACAGACCCGCTCACACACGAATATGTCATCAGAACTCTTCTCTCTTCCCCTTGCACTTTTCAACCTTTGTTCTTCAGCATGCCTTTTCTTCACTCTAAAAGCTTGTCCGGCAATGACAGCAGGAATTGCAGCCCCCAACAAAGACCACCACACTTCCACCATCACTAATATGCAAATTAAGCCGCTCTTCTACCCTATTGCATATGCTGTACACTTCCAACAAAACAATGAAAACCGATGAAGTTCACAGGTGATTCGCGAATTCAGATTATCCACACCAAGCAATAAGAAAAATTTATAAACACAAGGCAATTCATAGTACCAAAATCTTTCATGTATCAATATTTCACATCCAAATCAATATAGATCTTTGGCCCAAAAATAAAAACCAATAAAGATCGCTCAAGTTAAGGAAAAAGTTCCATCAAAAGCTCACATCTGATATATCAATGTAACCGCACAAATCATTGGAACTCAGCTCTAGAAGCCAAATCAGGCCAAAACATGTACTTGAAGAAAAAGGGAAGAAAATAATTGATTCTGGTGTATTTCTACCTCACTAATCTACCAAGGAAAGAAGACACCTAAATGTTCACAATATAACTTCCTGGGATAAGACATAAAACTAAAAATTCAACTGTGCAAGAACGGAAAGGGCTGATTCACAAAATTGAAAATAAAAAATGCCCAGTGACACAAGTTCCAAAATGTTGGTGTCAAGGTATGGTTATGAGACAAGAAATAAGTTTCTGAATAAATAATGCTTTCACAATAGCTACTCATCACCATTTGTAAGAAAGAAAAAAGAATCAATAGAGATTAAGTGCCTTCTGTCAAAACCTATAAATGCAAGTTTCCTGATGAGCAAAATAATAGAACTGATAAAGTTCTAATGGCACTTTTTTAATCTCAAGCAGCAGATTTCTGATTCCACCAATACAGTATCCATTAAAAACACTCAAGAGGAACCTAGAATATACCTGTATTCATGTAAATGTATTGTATCAAAAACAATATGATATGCATACAGCAATTTTCTAAAATTCTAAAATACAGGTGTAGTGAGATTTATTAAAATTTGAATAGCACATGCACACACACATATATATTGATAAATAACGAGATTAATAAACAATGCTCAGGTCCAACTGTTATGCAATGCCGTTTTTTTTTAAACTTCTTTGAACAAAGTCATAAAAGATAAGTTTGAGTGATTATTTATGCTTTAAGGCATCCTTTTAACAAGGTAAAGTGTAATCTGTTCCCCTTTTAGAATAGTCCTGGATAGCAGACCTGTTTTAACTTATCAACTTTGAATTCAAAATTCTGCCAGTTCAAATTGTACGGAAATATTCTAGCGGAACAGTGAATATATTAGAAAGTAAGAAATGAGTCGAGAAAGTTCATCATTAACAAATAATGGTGACAGTGAATTAGACTACTAGCAAATAAAAAATGTGACAGTTAAATGCGTCTAGATATCAATTGAAGAGTGATAAATCCATTATAGGTTGAAAACTCTTGATCCACTCAAATTTTTATCATAATTCTCATGTTTGCTAATGCAAACTAGGCTGGCTTTTATAGGCTCTAATTACCCACAAGAACTTAACATTCTAGCAAACTCAAAACAGGAATTAATTAATCACAGCTAATTGTTTGGAAGGATTACTTAATCAAAGTTAACAGTCCATTACTTTAATCTTCTCGCAAACTCCACCAACAAATTTGAAAATAGATAAGCCACTTCAAGAATCACTAACAATCTAGTTCTTGAACTCTCTTGTCTTCTTCCATTTCCAATTTCATCATAGTTACTTCAATCAGAACTCACAAATCAAAACAGCTACTTCAATCTAGTTCACGGGCACATAGCATAAACAGGAGACAGCTTTCAAGTTACAAAAGTTTAGAACGCCGCAAAAGCAAGAAGAACATGAAGTATAGGAGGAGAGGGCGCAATGTGGGTGGGGATGTTGTGATCTCCGATCTCGAACTCAGGCACTGCGCCAAGGAAGAGGAGGAGAGGCTGACGGTGTCGCGGCCTTTAATTATTACTTTAACCAATCAAAGGCTCAAAAAAGATTTTATGGCCGGATGGAGGAGAATTCCCATTACGATTATTTAAATAATTCCAAGATGAAGCATCAAATCACCAAAGGTTCATCATACTTGAACAAAATAAATCAGAAGGTGCAAAAGTAATAAAAGTTCCTACATAGTAAGCTTAATTCACAGCCATCAAAATACCCATATTCAATATCTCATCTAAAGAAGTGTCGTATTATGTATTCACAAAAACACATTCCAAATTCACTAACTCAACATCCTAAATCAGAGGGGTAAAACTAAAACCTTAAAGCACTCGAACTTCACACTGAAAGTGAAGATGAGGAAGAAGCAAGACAAATGATAGAGAAGATGCTTCTGACACTAACCCTGAAACTCCTAAATTTGCCGGCTTGCACGCAAAATGAAGGATGAACAGCACAAGTGAAGAAGGGGTACAAGAAGACGCGACATCGGCTAGGGGAATAAAAGGGTTTTGTTTTTTTCGCACTGCCTCTGCCAGTGTCCTTTCCCAACGCACCGTTTTGGGCTTCTGCCTTTATATTACGTTCATAAACATTACAGATTGAAAAGACATAATCGATTTAATTAAAATAATTAAAATAGCATGAGAGTGAGATGCAGAATGTAAGACTTCAGAGAGAGCTGGGAACTTGCCTTGCCGTCGCTGAGACGGAGTCACGGAGGAGGGAGAGGGAGGCGCTGGCAGCTTGAGTCCGACTTCGACTTCGGAAAGGAGGGAGACGGGGGCTGAATGTCTGAGTGAGGTGAGTTGAGTGGTGAAAAGTCTGAGTGTGCAAACCAGTGGTAGAAGATGTTAAAAAAGAAAAGAAAAGAAATCTAGTAGTCGAAGATAGGGTTTGTGTTTTTTTAATTTTATTTTTCAATCAATGACAACTACTTAAATATATAATGTGAAAGGAATACGGGTTAAAATTAATTAAAAGTAATAAATAGATAAAGTTGGACATCGA